>JBBPJN010000329.1:0-16542 GCA_038088755.1 Boletus aff. separans
GCATCCGACTTCACCGCGGAGCTGTGCTCCCTTTTGGGCATAACCCAAAAAATATCCACACCCTACCATCCACAAACTGACGGACAAACGGAGCGAATGAACCAGGAGTTAGAAAAGTACCTGCGTACCTACGTTATGAAAAAGCAGGACTCCTGGGCCGAGTGGATCAAATTAGCGCAATTCCATCATAACAATTCCCTTTCCTCAGCTACCGGCACCACTCCCTTCGCTGTTACCCACAATTACGCCCCTCGCCTTGGCTTCGAAGGAAACGCCAAGACCTTAGCAGGTGAATTTGGAAAGGATTGTGCTATTGCCCATAAGGACGTTGAGCGGGCTCTCACCGTTACAAAAATGAAAATGAAGGAACATGCCGACAAAAGAAGGTCGGATGCTCCGGAGTACGCCGTAGGAAGTAAAGTTTGGTTGTCAACCGAACATCTAAAGCTTCCCTACACCGCCAAAAAGTTAACCCAGAAATGGATCGGACCTTACGAAATCATTAAGGTCCTACCAAATGCGGTTAAACTTCGTTTACCAAAGACCGTCAATATCCATCCTACGGTCAACGTGTCAAGGGTCAAACCCTATCGAGAACCTTTAGCTAATCAACTGGTTCTCTGCCCTGACGCCATCACGGTTAACGAAGAAGGCTACGAAGAGTATGAGGTAGAATATATCGTCACCTCGCGCATAAAAAACAAATGTCTCGAGTACCTAGTCCACTGGAAAGGTTGGGACAAGACGGACAGAACCTGGGAACCGTTAGAAAACCTCGCTAACGCCCTAGAAGCCATCACCAAATTTCATGCCGAAAATCCCTCGGCTCCTTGGAAATTACGTGGTATTTCTATGGACGTATTTAATTCTCTTTTTACGCAACACGGTGATGACATTAATCCCCGGTTCAAGGCGACTCGTCTGGAATACGAGTCCTAAGGGGGGGGTAGTGTCACGGACCACTACTAAAGCGTACTCTTTTTCACTTTCACTACACTCATTTCGAACTTCGTTTCATTCTCTACTTTTCGAACATCACGTGACTAGCACGTGATCGTGGGATAACATGTGACTTAGTCTAGACCCAACACGTGCCCACTTTATCTCCCTAGATCTTCCCACGGTAATCTCCGTGTTCTTTCTATTCCCACACTCATTCCCGTCCTCTTCCTCTTCCTTTCTTCTCTTCTTTTTGATCGCCGTCTACTTTACTCTCACGCTGTCATCATAATAGTTTACCCTATCTCCACTTACAATACTTACCATATTGAGCCTGGTCTGTGCGCAGCAGGCAGTAATATATAAGGCTGGTGTAAACGGCTGAAGTCCTCAGTCGTTTCCACTTGTCACTTACGTCCACTTGGAGGGTGATTAAGGAGCGTACTCAAGCGGTCTTGTTAACTGTCGGTAGACCTGTTCAATCAGGCCCGTGGTTCCCGCGCTTGTTCCTTCGTGAGGAACTCAAATCAGCAGAGACGGTCTAGGTGCAAAGCCAGGGTGTCCGTTGTATAGATGGCCCCTAACAGATATTATCTTTTAATAGGATAATGACTTTAAACATACCTCCAACAAGGCTAGGAAGTGGATGGAAGATAACAATACCAATGTCCTAGATTGGCCTCCACAATCTCCAGACCACAATCCTATTGAACATCTCTGGCATTATATCAAAAAAGCTTGCCAAGTATTCAAGACATATAAAAGAAGTATGGGAGATTTGAAATAGAGTGGTGTCAAAATTTGATTGAAAGCATGCCTAGAAGGATCCAAGCAGTGACCAAGGCCAAAGAAGGTCATACAAAGTACTAGAATTGGCCAAATCTATATATTTAATACATAGTTTTAAAATTGAGTCAATGTCTTACTTATTTGATTTGACCATATCTCCATAGATACTACTCAAATTACATAATTATTTTTGTAGTAGATAGCCAAAAGCAAGTACTTACTGCTACTCACTCATACTTTGGTATTATTTGTTCATGTTCCTGAGTTATTTAGCTAATAATCCAAAATTGCAAAACATCAATTCAATTTTGAAAGTCACTATATATAAGGGAGAGCTCCTGCTGTTGCTCTCCCAAGTCAGTCACTTCACACACTTGACTCCACTATCCCATCTTGCACATTCTACATCTTCTCATAGTGCCCCTCAAGCTAGCAATTTCTACTCTCAGTTCTCAGTGAGTATCTTCTATTAAGGTACATTATCTTTCTCCATCACTTGCATTATGCTTATGATCCTACTGTCCTCAGCAGTAGAGACAAATGGAGTACTGTGCACTTCATTACTCAGCTTACATCACCCACAAATCCAAACACTAAAAACCATGTAGCTATCATGGACCTTGATGGTCATGCCCCCACTAGAGGTAGGTGAGTTATCAAACTGGGATCTACAAAGCTGATGACCTTTCAGAACATGGCTGTACTATCAAATTGACCAATATAAAGATAACCAACAATAACCAGACCCATGCCCTTTTGTGGCCAACAATAGCATTACCCATGTTGAATCATACTACTGTCTTGGTATCAACATCTGGACTCCTACCTGTGACAATCCATGCAAGAAGTGCACATAATCACACACCTAGATTGGTGGAGCTTATTGGGAAGAAGTACCCAAACTGTAAGGTCATCACTTGTGAAGTGCACCAGCCAACAACTAATTTCAAGATTCAGATGTACTTGCATAGAAAATGTTGTACTGAGACGGATCCCTTCTACCTATGGACCTCCGAATATGGACTTGGGGATCATCATTCCGATCTTTTCGGTGTTGAGTAGCATGCAAAGGCTGGAGAGCAAACACAAAATACGCACAACATAATTCGGCATGTCCACCTGTCACGAAAATGATCATCAGTCGCCTACATACCAAATCAAAAAGAACGTGTCGACGCACCACCTCGTGCATCTTCAGATCACCCGTGACACTACACAGCATATACGCGTCCACGCGGTCCAGCCCATGTTCGGCTACCAGATACGCAATCATACTACGAACGGCGGAACGTGTCGCTTCCCGAATATCTAAACGCACACATTCAAATCGCCCAAACGTCCACATGGACATGCACTCACCTGTGTCGACGCCAGTCGTGCAATAGTACTCTTTGGCGTTTGCAGGTGGTGTTACGGTATGGAAATGTGGCGTCTTGGTGTATGGTTTGTCCTTGCGCACTGTGAGCCGCACGGTGATTTCCATGGGAGTCTCGATGGCCGTGCCTGCTCGTACTTAGTCAACATAGAATATCCACCCATGCCACGACGTACCGCAGACCTCTGCCGGCCGACATGTTCCGTTTAGCAAGCTCGATCAACAAACCGTCGACCACTCACCCCCATCGCCTTGTGCCGCATGTCCATCCTGCACATCGCATCACGTACCACATAACCATTAGCAAAAGTATAAAATAAAATGAAATGAACCAAGACGCACCCCGATAGCAAACAACGCACCCTCAACTTCGACCGGTAAATACAATGTCGCACCTTTTGTCAGATGCTTCGTATCCAGATTCCCACCCGTCACATACGGTGGAATCGTCGACCACGCTCCTCGTTCACCTCTTGCGACGCCCATCTCACCTGCGAACGGGCGAAGCGAGACACGGATCCCTCGCTCCTTGTTCAAATATGCGTACTTCTCCACCTCGCCTGCGCTGTTTACCGTTTGCTCGGTGAGATCCCAGATCTTGAGCGCAGGCTCTGGGAACTCGTCTGCCAACAGTCCGAAACCAGGGATGAGCGCCGTCCAACCCCAATCTGCCGTTTTCACGTCGAGTACGTCTATCTGGAGGGTGTCCCCAGGTGTCGCGCCTTCAACATACACGGGCCCGTTAACTTGGTCACAAAGCTCCAGTTTGACAGCAGCGATGGAAGCGTTGGTCGATGTGGGAACGATTTGGCCGTTGGAGGCGTCGAGACAGGAAAAGTGGACGGTGGATCCGGAAGAGACCGTCAAGACAGGCGGGATACTATTAAGGTGAATGATTAGGAGAGAAGGAAAAGGAGATCATGACGCACCTATTGTCCCATGCTAGATTTGCCTGCTCGCGTTTCACTGCGTGGATCGACATCTTATCAGAGCGAACAAGCCAGCAAGGATCGCGATGTATGACGAGATGTGGATGTAAGGAAGTTCGTCCAGATTGCGCATCTGCATCGGTACTGTATATATACCGGGGAGTGATATATTTGTGGATCGCATAGAGATAACGACGCAAAGCAGGCGGCCGAGGGCATGAGAGCCGCATCAACAACTCAACCCGTCCCGGGCCGTCACGCTAGTCAACTGACGGTGGCATATCGCGCCAATTGTTTATGGCAGACGTGACCTAACTCGGCACTTTGGAGGTCGGTAGCAGTCTGCAATGAAGGTCCGACTATGCGTGCACAAGAATTATGTGAATAAACAACCACGCCGCAGATTGTGGGCAAGCGCACCACTATTTCAACAGCCCGTCGCTGAGAGCAAACCCGGATTCAAATGGTCGCTTCGGATCGGGGAGGTAATGGGAGGCGAAATTCTTGTCGATTGAAATTCCTTAGTAACCTTGACGATGGCTGTATTTGGCACACACGAGATCAGTCAGAGATACTTTTTGAGAGACGTCAGGAAGACACCGAAAGTTTGCTGGAGGTCGCTGATATCAGATACAATTGAGTGGGTGAATCGAGTACGGAGGAATTTCGCAGCGTTGCCCAGTAAATGGCCGCGAAGAGGATGCCCCTTCGGACGAAGCTCAAGCACATCGCGCTGGAGGGAAAGTGCCTCATCGAGGTCAGACAGCCGTCCGATCTGATTGAATCGGGGAGGGAACTTGACGTCGCGAAATTGTTAAGTGAATGGGCTCGAAGACAACGGCCGGTCTGCGGGTGAAGCTCCAATAGTTGGCGTTGGAGAGAAAGCGCCTAATAGCTCGCCGAATGCGAATGACAGCAGTTGCTGAGACACTGCGAAAAACATTGCTATCTGAGTTCACAGAGACTTTCCATAAGAGGTATGTTTCCGGCATTCGCCATGCGAGTTGGTGAGGCGCTGACTTTGGATGTCTCCAAGTCGAGATGGACGGTTTAGACATTGCAGGCGAAAACTCACCGTCGACGTCGACCAGCCAACAAAATGGGCACTCTGGCATTACCCTCGTCCTCCCATCTCTCCGCGCTCTCAAAGCTGCCAACGCAGGGAAAAAGTCCAAGGCCAAGCAAGCCAACGCAGAACTCGAGCAGCGGTCTAAAGTTCCTCGGCCGATCAGGCTAAAACCTCTGAAGGAGGTGTTGACAAAGTTAATCACGCAGATCAAAAAGTGAGCGCGTGATTGCGGCACGTCTGTGTGGGTTCGCTGACGACAAAGGTCAGGAAGGATGACTATGCGTTTTTCATTCACCCCGTGGACCCAGCGCAGGTACCTGGGTATACAGACGTGGTCAAGAATCCAATGGACTTTGGGACCATGACGGTCAAGGTAAACAAGGGAAAGTATCGATCCCTTGAAGAGTTCAGGGTGCGTCGAGGACCGAGGCTAGGATGACTTTCAACGTTAGCTTACACCTTGCATGACAGACCGACTTTCGACTTGTGACGGCAAATGCAAAGACGTTTAATCCTCCTGGGTCGATTTACTACACCGAAGCTGATCGATTAGAAGCATGGGGACTCGATCACATCGCACGGGCCTCTGCTCATGTCATCGAATACGAGACAGATTGGAACATCGACATTGAGCAGGACGACGATGGCTCTACTTCGCAGCTGCCCGTAAATATTGACGACGATGTATCTACACCGAGAGACGTTGACGGGAGTATGGCCGACGGGAGCCGAGCACCATCGATGACGCCTGCTCCGGGTCAGGTACCGACGCATGGGACGGGAAAGAGAGGGCCGAGGGGTCCGTATAAAAAGCATCCACAGACGGCGTTGCAGGAGGGTCTGGATGCAGAAGGGAGGATGCCTGGCGCCAAGGATGGGGTTGGAGCGTTTCCGGCTGGGAGCGACTGGGCACGGCTGATGGTTGCGTTGAAAATCAAAGGTGCACCTCCCTTTGTCTCCTCATACTATTTTCCACTGAGTTGTATTCATAGGCAAACGATACAAGACGAAGAAAGAACGCCTCCGATTCGAGAGAGAAGGGCCGCCATATCATCCAGATGGAAGTCTTGACTATGCAGAGAGTGAGTCCATCTGTCTATTGAGGAAATCCCGATGTCTGGATACAACAGCTTTCCTCTTATTTCAGTGGAAGATCCATTCTCAGTTCTCAATGTATTCGTACCCGAGCCTCCTTCTCGTCCACAGGTCACCCCTCTGTATCCACCCGCATCCACAACCACGCCTGCATTGTCAACGACCCCGGATGGCACTCAACCTCAATCTCACATGTCTCGACCACGCATGCATGCGCCTATACCTGTCACTATCCCTTCCAATCGTCCAATTCCCATCTTATCGACCCTCTCAAACACCCCCATGCAGTCTACTCCAACAGCTTCTACTTCCGTCCCCTTGACACGACCGTCCAAAAAGCGTCGACACTGGACAATAGTACGAAACGCCCCCACACGTTCACGAGCCAAAGACAAGGAAGCCGACGGAACGGCCGAGGAGGCAAAGACGACCTGGAAAGTCCCACAAGACGCAGGACCAGCGGACTATGGCACATTTGCGGCCTTTCTCGGCGACTTTGCCGCCTCTTCGGTGGGTTTAAACATGAGTGCCGCAGGGAAGGACGCTGCGGAGTACACTTATGGCTCCGAACCTCGACTTTTTGCGACCATACGGTCGACGGTCGAGCATCGGGGCGTTAAGCGGAAACGCGGGGCTGAAGCAGACCACACGCATACAGGCGAAGAGGCAAAAGAGAATGCCGAGTCGTTTTGGACGGATAGACGCGCGGAGGAGGCATGGGATTACTTGAGGGATGTCGTGTATGGTGGTGTGGACGGGTACGCGTATGTGCGGAGTCTCGCCGAGTTCGTCGCTGCGCCGGTTTACCTTAGCGACGTACGTGGAGACGCGGACGCGGACAAAGACAGCGAGAATGACGATCGCGGAGACGTTGCTGAAGATGTAGATCAGAAGGTCGCAAATGTGCCTCGAGAAAACCATGACGAAGCACCTCCGCTCGGCGTGCCTCTCGCGCGATACGTCGAGGACAATCTGATTGACATGGTGACGCGGGGGCGACACGGCTGGCTGCGGGACGTCCTCCTCCCTGCCACAGCGGTCGCCGTCGACCCAGTCTGTCCCTCACTTCGTGACGGCGGGTCCACCTCACCTTTCCTTTCACGCTTGTCTACGCTTCCCGGTGTTGAGCACGCCGCGGCGTCGTTCAAGACGTGGTCGGAGGAACCATTGGATATGGCGGCGCTCATTCGGAAGCCGGAGGAGCTGGAAAAGGAGGGTGTGCTTGAGGGTGGTCCCAGCGAGGGAGGGGAGCATGCAGAGATTGAACGCGCGTTGCAGTGGGGCGCCGAAACAATCGAGCAGCTGGACAGGCAGGCGAGGAAGGACGGGCTTGGGGAGAACAACGGCGGGGATGAGGATGTAAAGGTGAAGGTGAAAGAGGAGGCAGTGGAAGATGCTCGCGTTGCTGAAGAAGAGGAGGAGGAGGAGGAGGAGGAAGAAGAGGAGATCCATACGATGGATGCGGATCCCAATGTCAACGCGATTCAATCCCAGTCTCAACCCAAACCCGAGCCCGACACTGACGCAGAGGAAGATCCAATGGTGAAACGCCTTCGTATGAACCTTCTCGCGCTTGCCAAGCGCGCACCCCTGGACAGGATTGCAAAGCTACCTGTTAAGCTCGTACCCGAGAGCATACGTTCGATCGTGCCTACAGCATAGTGGATTTGTTGCTCGCACAGATGGTGAAACTTTTCTCCGTGTTATTGTGGCATAGCCTCTGCTTCCATCAGACATAGAGATGTGTAAATTTCTAGAATCATCGGACACGGGGATATATACATTCAAGTCTATCCTGTAGTGGGTCTACAGTAAGCTAGGTAATAATAGTACAGAGATCATACGAGTTAATAAGGGACGAGAAGTTCCCCTGTAGGAATCGAATCTAGCTAGAAAGAAATGGACATGCATGCATACACAGATAAGTTATGGGAAAGCAACAGAGATGAACGAGAGGAATAAGCAATACACAACGAGTGCGTTAGGTGGAACAGTGTGTGATGATGTACAACAGTGGCGATGAGTGCATGCATCGATGCGGTGCGAGCGAGCCAGTAGTCATTGCATTGGTTCGTATTGGGAGTATGGGGGTTGGAATCGGAAACATCGGTCAACGATGTGCGGTTGGGTCAAAATGTGCGCGTCTGGGGAATTGCCGGAGGGTGGAGGAACCAAGGTTCGGGCATGGCAAGCTGTACGTTGTCAGTTGGGCTACCGAGTGGGCTCAGGACACGGGATACTGGATGACGAGGGACGCAAGCAAGGTCGATGGATGTGGGATTGGGTGGTATGCGGAGCGGGGAGTGCAAGTGTGAGTGCGGATTTTGCGCGCGGTGCTCATGGACTGTGTGCATAGAGTTCAGACGCCTCCGCACCGGGGCATAACTCTTCCGAGGCGTAAAGTCATCAGACAAATTCTGAAGCAGTCTCACTGCGTCCTGGATACGCTCCCTGAGCTCATCGATGCGCTGCGGTTGATAGCTGTCGTATCCCATTGGCCAGCACAGCGTCTTGATCCAGTTCTCCATGATCTGAGGCGTCCACTGCACGCCGTTGAGCTTGGTTCCGTGGCGAAGCATGGCGACGATGTCTGTCGGGTCTTCCTTCTTATATCGGACGAGCTTGAGAGCGACGCCCCAGAACATCGTCACACCGATCAGTACGAGTCCTGGGGACGAGTAGATCGTGTTCATCTCGATGTTGTTGGGCTGCTTCGAGTCATAGTAGATGGGATCGTAGATGTGACCCTTGGGGCTGTGGGGCAGAGTCAGCGTCAGCGTGGGGGCCTCGTGGCGATGAAAAAAGAAATGAGACCGACTCTCGGGCAAATGGGAGCGCAACGTCCGGGTCTGCGTTCATCCAGTCTGTACTGGAGGACGTTCAGGACGGGGCACGTCATCGGAGGGTAGATCGTTGAGCACGCACCCGACACGGAACTTGTGTGCAGTACCATTGATACAGGTCTGGAGGCGGTCCTCGGCGTCGTAGACGCCCTGCTTTCGCCACTCGTGTCCGAACGCGCGTCTAATGTAGTCAATATCCCGGGTTGTTCTGCGAGTGGATGAGGTGGAGAGGAGGGGATGGAGGATCATGACGGCGCCGCCATGGACGAAGAGACGAATCTGGCAGCCGAAGATGTGGTACGTGCGTATCTGGAGGTCGTCAAGCAGGTCGAGGAGCATCTCGCGGGTGAGCTGGGTCTCGTTGTGGGTGTTCATCGTGTATGACGGGGAAGACGAGGACGGGCGAGGACGGGAGGGATGATGACCAGCGTCTGCCTCGTGGACCACATTATAAGTGGACTGCCATTCTCGTCTCGATGCAATTGTTTTGGACACTATCGGCTCAGAGTCACAGGAACCCGCTGCTGGCCACATGAGCGAGCCCACCATCAGGGCGATTGACGCTCACTCAGTCCACCGCATCACCTCAGGTCAGGTCGTTGTTGACCTACAGACAGCCGTCAAAGAACTGGTCGAGAACAGCCTCGATGCCGGCGCAACATCCATCGGTAGGTCCATCCTTGACTCATCCACTGCCGTCCACAGCGTGCACAGAGGTCCGCTTTCAGAACTATGGACTCAAAGCAATCGAAGTCGTCGACAACGGTTCTGGAATCGCGCCAAAAGATTTCGACACCATCGGTTTGTCCATCCTTCGTGTTCAGATATCCCTTTCTTAAGTTTTCACAGCACTCAAGCACTATACCTCAAAGCTATCGTCCTTTGAAGACCTATCCCGTGTCCTTACTTTTGGTTTCCGTGGAGAAGCCCTGTCGTCCCTTTGCGCCCTAAGTGATGGTTTCACAGTCACAACAGCAACTTCCTCTGAAGTACCAATGGGAACCGTCATCGAGATGGACAGAAATGGCAAGGTGCGGTCAAAGGGTAAAATCGCCAGGCAGGTGCGTCATCCTGTTGTTCGCAGGCAGAAAGTTTTTCATGTACCTTTTTCGCCTACAGAGAGGAACCACAGTCACGATCTCGAACCTATTCAAGCCACTCCCTGTGCGGCGAAAGGAGCTCGAGAGAAACGTAAAGCGGGAATTTCAAAAGGCATCGAATCTCTTGCACGCGTATGCCCTCTTGCCGTGTGCACTGGAGAACAAAGGGGTGAGGCTTACGGTCAGCAATCAGACCGAAGGCGGGTATGTATCCGGTTCACCCCGCGACGTTGTATCTTCCTCACCCAGAGCAGCCGCAAGGTCATCCAATTCAAAACAGATGGGTCGCTTTCCGTACGTGCCTCTGTCCTTGCAGTGTGGGGATCCAAAGCGCTGGAAAACGTCATCGATCTCGATCTATCCTTTAACGTAGTGACGGAAAGATCCACGGTGAAACGCGTGGACCCGGATAACGACATGTGGGTATCTCCATAGGGTGAAGGATCGTTCACTAAAGCCATGCTGGGTGCTAGTTCGGTCGTGACTCCTGTGAAAGTGCAGGGACTGATTTCCAAGTTTACTGTTGGGGCTGGGCGGACCAGTGCCGATCGACAGTTTTTCTTTGTCAATGGGCGGCCATATAATCCTGGAAAGGTGTGTTTCTGTGACGCTGTGGAGCACATTGTTCCTATGCTTGGCGTTATAGGTTCAGAAAGCCATCAATGAGGTGTACAGGACGTTTAACATTAACCAGTCGCCCTTTGTGATCGCCAACGTCATTTTGCCTAGAAGTGAGTCCATTAGCGGTTTCTCACTTAGCTGGGTTTCTTCTCCCCCCCCTTTTTTTTTCGCTGAACTGGAGCTGATCGCGACGCATACAGACGCATGTGACATCAACGTCAGCCCTGACAAGCGTACCGTTTTCTTACACAGTGAAAATAACCTCGTTCAAGCCCTCAAAGTACGTCGATGCGTCAGCCAAGTTTTGTGTAACCGCCCCATCTCACGTTGTTCTCACAGACCGCGCTCGAAACTGCGTTTTCGTCAGCCTGGTCGACATATGATGTGACTGCACAGCCTTCGCAGACTCAAGCGGCACAGCAGAATGCTCAGCAAGTAAAGGGCCGGGGGCGGCTACCGACGCAGACGCGAGAACCAGTGCAAGAAAGGGGTGAGAAACCGTCACAGCTGCAACTTGCGGTCTCTGGCCCAGATGAATTGGTAGAACGCATTCACGTACATCCGCCTCCATCCGGCGAAACGAACGGTGCAAGTGGTCGGAACGAGCCAATCACTTCTTCCGCGTCACTGTTGGAATGCGGGGTTAGGACTGATGGTCAGTCTGGGTCGGAGTCGGAGCCTGAGCCTGAGCCCACGCTCGTCGCGCAGCCAAGGCCGAGTTGTAAAGATGTTGGAAGCGTTGCGCAGGATGGGATGGGCAAGAGCAACGGTGGAATGACTGATCGTCCGAGGAGCCAAGCACCATCCGAGCCGCTTTTCTTCCCCGAGCCCGACGGGGAGGAAGGGAATGACACTACCGTGCAAGTTGGCAAAGGCAAGCAGAAGGAATGCCCCAGATCTGGGCAGGATAGGGACAGGCGTTCGTATCCTTTGCAGGCTGTGCGCAGTGCAACTACTGCCATGAGTTCTGCTACGCCAACCTCGACTTCGACGGCTCACATCGCGCGTTCGTCAACTAGCATCCCTGACAAACCCCGTTCCGTGCAGACAGTCCTGAGCACGCGTGGTGCGGCTTGGAACCTCCAAGGGGACGGCAATCGACACGTGGAGGATGGGAGAGAACGTAAGCGGGCGAGGCTGTCGATGGAGGGTGATCGTGTGCCAGGGAAGAAGAAGAGCTTCAGGTCAAGTTTGAGTCAGTTTCTGAGTACCGGAAGCAAGGCGTTGCCAGACGAGGGCGAAGAAGAAAGCGGGAGCGAGAATAACAGTGATGCAGATCGAGATTGCAGGCGACGGAAAGGAGGCCACCATGGTGAAGAGGTAGATGAGCTTGATGAAAGTGAGGGCGAGCAACGTTCAGGGAAAGTTATGAAGAAGCGAGCGAGAGCAGGGAGTGATTCGTCTCAGGTGACGGTGGTCATCCCCTCCGATGACGAACATGCAATGGACGTCGACGAACCGCAATCTACGGTTACCAAACCTTCACGCCCCACCGCGCCACAACCCTCTACAGGAGATGCCGCAGATAGAATGGAAGACATTGAAAGACTCTCAGAAGACGACTGGGCATTTCCATCAACTCTCGTCGGGACCTACATTCCCCCTGCTGACAAGGCAGTTGAACCATCATCGGACTCAGGATCTACCCGACCTCTTGCGGAGACGGACACAGACTTCGTGACGCTGCGCACGAACCTCGTCAGCATTGGGTCGTACTATCTTGACATGTACAATCAGCTCTCATCTTGCTCGGAGACTTCGTCGAGCCCTCCCGTGCAAACACCGAGTTCGACTTTCCGTTCCGTTGTCTCGTCTGCCAATCTTGAAACCGCTGCAGAAGATACGGTCGCCTCGGCTGCGCTGTCGCGGATCATTTCTAAAGCTGATTTCGAACATATGGTAGTCGTGGGGCAGTTTAATCTCGGATTTATCGTCGTCCGGAAGCGGAGGGATCCCATGCAATTGGGAGAGGGAGGGACGATGGACGACCTGTTTATCGTCGACCAACATGCTGCGGACGAAAAGTGGAATTTTGAGACGTTGCAGGAGAACACTGTCATTGCGTCTCAGAAGCTCTTTCGGTGCGTCTTTCCTCATTTGTTCTGCCTAGTTAATCCTCATATTTTATTTTACGGTATAGACCACAGCCATTGCAGTTCACGGCCGCTGACGAGATGCTCGCGATCGAGAATATGGACGTCTTGAAGTCGAATGGGTTTGAACTAGAGCAAGTAGAGGAGCGAGAGGCATTGGGAGATGGGGACGAGGAAGGATTGGGTGTGAGGATGCGGCTCCGGTTGGTCGCGCAGCCGATGTCCAAGGACACGGTATTCGACATCAAGGGTAACGTATCTCCATTCGTCTCATTACAGTCAACCCAATCAAATGCTGACCCACGTATCAGACCTCGAAGAGCTCATCCATCTCATGCAGGACCGCCCGAAGGGGACGATGGTTCGCTGTTCGAAAGCGCGAGCCATGTTTGCGATGCGTGCTTGTAGGCGAAGCGTGATGATAGGCAAGGCGCTTGATAAGACACGGATGACCGCGGTACGTTACTTTCTTCTTGTTCTGATCTTCTCGTCACTCGTTCCTCATCACCCATTCTTATTGCTTGCTGGACTGAATCGTTGCGCCTTTGTGACTTTGCACGCATAGATCGTACGACACATGGGAACGATGGATCAACCCTGGAATTGCCCACACGGTCGCCCAACGATGCGGCATCTCTCGGACTTGACGTCTTTCGGGCGATATTCACCGCCACGGCGCGTCATCGATTGGGAAGCGTATGGGATGGATGAAACTTGGGTGGAGGAAGAATAACCTCGAGCGTGTTCGCACATGGCTATCCGACACTGCGAGTGCCATCGACATGGCGCTAATCTGTGCTGACGAAAAAAAGTGTCGCAGCACTATCGACTCGCGTCATCACGGGGACGGGTTGATTCGTTGACGGCTTTCAGGTCCTTGTGCTTTGGGCTGTTATCTCTACGCCATCTACAGATATCTTACTTGGTATATACACTGCTGGTGCGCAATTTAGATGTTCTCCACCTCACATGCCTCGTCCCTCTATACAGCGCAATACAGGTACGTCGTAAGACCTATCGATTTGTTTGTTACTGGGCGAGTAGGCAAATCCGTCACAGGACAACAGGTACGCTATAATCTCCCTGTTCCGTCTCACCTCCTTTCGATTCGTCTTTTTAGTATCCCACTCGTCTTGGTGGACTGAAGACCTCCTCCAAACCCACTGTCCATGTCTCCCTCTCGGCGCTCCAATCGATGAACATCGACTAACGCCTCCAATGTTGCCGTCAAACTCGAGTTCTGTGTCCAAGTCAACGGGCCCGTGCGTCGAAGGCGTGATGCCAGGGGACACCCTCCAGGTTGATGTACTCGACATGCTCAACGCGGAATGGGGCTAGACGCCCTCCCCGGTTTCCGGACTGCTCAGACATGTTACCGGAGCCCGCGCTCAAGATCTACGATCTCACCATATACACAGTAGAACGTCGCAAGCAAGGTAGAGAGGTTACGCGTATCTGAGCGAGGAACCAGGGATCCGTGTCTAAGGCTGCACCCGTTTGGCCCCTCCACCAACGACGATGCACGGTGGCAGTGATGGATCGGGACACACACAACTTGAAGTTGAACGTTGATCAAGAACCCGGAACTTTGGGTACGGACGAATTTCAGTGTCACCTCTCGCAAACGTACGTCGTTCGATATTTAGCTATCATTCCGACAATGTATTCTCTCATCTCGTTCTTCAGAAAACACTATACCAGGTCTCGTCCACACCCACTCACAGAGACCCATGTGCCGACTTGGGAATAATGGGCTTGATGGGGGCTGGACAGCAGCATGTGGCGAAAGAACAACCATAGTTCCGACCACACGAACATGACAAGCACATACACCTGAAATCATGGATTGCGAATCAAGTTATCGAGGATGCAGGCTCCTCGTCCTTCTTCAAGACTTTCTTACTGTCCCTCAGTTCCAATCCAATCATACACTTCGTGACCCAACACAGAGAAAAAATGGTGAAACCGTGTGCACTCCAGTGGACGAATGCGGAGCGCGTGGCCGACTGCTCTACGGTGATTGCAAAGAGGAACCACGAGACGGCGAGGCAGGCAAAAAAGTCACCCTCGATAGCTGGGGAAGCATATGCCCACTCGAACAGCTGAATTAGCATGCTGAAAATAATCAGCCTGAGCCAGCTATACTGAAGATGGAACTCACAACGAGAGGAGTACAGACACCTTGGTCCCGCCACGTGCTGGCGTTGTGACTGCATCGACGCCAAAGGCCTCGAAGGCAGTAAGAAACATGAGCCCCAGTACCCAGCCATGGTGTAGTGAAAAGAGGAGGTGACAGAACAACTGGTCTCGTATATCCCGTGAAGGTATTTTGCTTATTATTCGGTATATTTTCTGAAATGTCAGGTTCAACTGTCAGCGGAAACATGACAAGAGAACAAAAAAAAAAAAAAACTCACATTCACCAGCACATAAGTGACGATGATCCAAACAAAAGCTACATGAAGAGATTGTCAGGGGAGTGTAACACCATTGCGGTAACTAAACTTGAATTCACCGCATTTGTATCTTCGGCTATTCCGGCAATGGATGTAAATGGCGTTGGAGATATGTAACAGCGGAAGCTTCCACCCGGCCTGATCAAGGAGGACGCTACTCCCTTGGTAAGAGAATTGGCAGATACAGCTGCCGAACATCAAAGTATGTATGACTGTCCTATGGGCATATCAAGATTAGTTGGGCTCTCAACGCCCACCAGCTTCAGTGAAGCGTGACGGACCACATGAGGAATGACCATGGTGCAGGTGTGAAGTAGGTTTGCTTGCCACTGGTTCCGGTACAGAAAACATCCCAACAGAAGGTTACTGTGTAGAGATTCCCTCCCACCATGTAGACTGCAGCCAGGATATTGAGGAGCTGGAGAAAGTCCTCGATTCGGAGACAACCCTGGGGCAGATGCCACCAGTCATTACTGAGTCTGTGTCAACCACACTTCCAACACAGAACGTCGATCAAGACGACCTACATGGAAAGGAATACCTTAACCGTTTTGACTCCTACAATGTTCGCAACGTTCGGTGACTCGTCAACAGTTGGACTTTTGTTACGCTTTCTAACTTTGCTGAAGAACTTGAAGCTTTTCCGCTTCTGCTTCTCAAGTGGAATAGCACCGCGGAGACGTGCCATAAGTTGGGTAGAGCCCAGTCCAACGGTTTGGAGTAGTGTACGAACCTCATGACCGCCTCATGGCTTACGCTCTACGCGACTCGGACTCTGACGCTGGCAGATTTGTCGTGGACTCACAGCAAGGGTTTGCTGGTCGGAGTCGGAACATCGACCTTCACCAATGCCCGTCGCTACTGCAACTCGACCTATCGAGAGGCTGTTGCTGTTGAATTCTAAACCTTGCAAGTTCGTCTCTGCGACCATGCACATATGCCACCACATACGACAACCGACAAGAATGGATGCGTGGCTCACACAGTGACACAATATACCGGCCGGAGGATACAATCGGCTGGGCAGAAACCTATCGGACCTGGTAGATAGCGTGGTCCGACGGACGTGCGGCATGTGCCGTCCTCGTGTAGCTTTGCACGCAATTTCAGGTACTGGCATCCAAACCCACACCCCACATTCCTCCCTTTAGTGCGGTCTGTTGGAGAAAGTACTTACGACCCGCCACAGATTACATAGCAAGAGGTATCATGTTCTATTGGTTTGGTGGAAAA
>JBBPJN010000330.1:0-16502 GCA_038088755.1 Boletus aff. separans
CGGTGTCGTTTTTCCGCGTTCATGATGCATTGGCCGGCCGGATTGCACGGGCGGGGCGTGCGTGGAGTCGACGATATTGGAGGCGAGCGGACATGACAGCCTATTTATATCGGTGCGTGTGGGTAGAGTGATAGAAGAGCTGGTACTGACACCAGGGGTAGGTTGTTGCTGGAGTATGCGCGCGTCATGAGCTTGGATCGGGCAGCGATGGATTATGTGGGGTGATGTTTGCATCAGGGACGGTGGTATTCAATCCAGAGTGGGACATCCCTTTTTTGTGGTGTAAGAACACTTCTACATGTTTGTTAGATCTTCGGGACGTGTCATACTACAGGGAGTCTAATCAGGAAGTGCTCATCGGTCCCGCAGTCTTCCCTGGACCTTGAGCTTGATTGACCTGATCGTCCCGCTGAGTATGTTCACCAGACGACTGTATCTGAGCAATTGCACATACTATGCCGTTTCCTTGGCGTGCACATGGCAGAAAATCTAGCAGAAGAGCTGGGTATGGATTCCTCATGGGTGCCCATTGACTTTCAGAGCCTGCCAGACCTCGTCAAGTCCACGACAATTGGTCGTCGTGAACAGGAATAGCATGGTGTTGCTGCCAGACTGTCTGCTTATGAGAGTACTCTCGGAACAACAGTCGATGACGACTCGAAAATGGGTCTCGGGTTCAGAGTCTATGGATTTACGTGCCGCCCATCGAAGCAGAAACGGCCAAACTGAGTGCGAACCTCCGCGCGGGCTAGTCCTGGTCAAGTCTTACATTGTTTTGGTTGTAGTTGTACAGTTCGATTAGTTATGTAAGTAAACGACTATATCATTCACTACAGGGAAACATGGTGTTATTTGGTCGCGAAAGGATCGTCCTATTATACTTACGAGCAAAGGGATAAATTCGACCTGGAAAACACCGTTAGCAACCTTTCAACGGCACTGACGGATCGGTTGCTACAGCGCACTGACAATGACTCAAAAGAAGTTTGGAGTGGGTGAATTTCGCACCGCCCAAGCTCTAGATGATAGCATCTGGTGTACATCATTAGGACATGGAACATCGTTGTCTATATCATCTGCATCTCTTTTTCTTTCCTCACCCGAACGTGGGGCCGTCTCATGCAGATCACTCCCCACCGTTCTACTCGTGTCCTTGCTAGTTATCCCCTTTCCTACCAACACCCGTCACACATGTCCGCTGTGTACTAACCGATCCCGAGGTCAACCTCGCGACGGGGGACTTCGTCAAATCGAATGCCAAGTAGGCGTCGGAGGAAGATCCCTCGGAAAACACAGCAGGCTCGTTGTCAATCCAGGCGGTCCTCACTCCATCTTCCGATTCATTCGCGAAGGCGAAACGTAAAACGCGCACGGACGGGAAAGACGCTTGACGGGGCCATTTCAAAGTACCGACGACTGCCGTCCACTGGTTTCAATAAATGGTGTGTCGTCTGGTGGATGGCGCAACGTGAACGTGTTCCGCATCCCCGAACATGAGAAATGACGGGCAGAGGCAAATCCGGCTGGAGAACCAGAGAGCGTGCCGCTCGCGGGGGTAAATGGACGTTGTGGTGACGGACAGAGTGATCGGATGCGATGATACGCACCTGTCATCTGACACACAGCAACTGCCCTTTTCGTGTATTTAGCCCCTATCTTGAACGGGTGCGGATCAATTGCACCTTTTGACGATCAGCACAGACAATCGCGGTCGGAATTTGTTCGATTTACGCCGGAGGCAACTACGATAATCTCGAGAACCTTCTGGATGTCCCGCGTGCTCTGCGTTACAGTAATGGGACTGACCAGCGCCAGATACTACGTGCATGGATTCTCATTGCACATTCAGCGGAACAATCCCTGCTGATCCCAGCATTTTCATCATACGCACAAGAAGCCCCTTCCGTGCCAGTTGAGAAACCGTATCAAAGGTTGGTGAAAAAGTAGCAAGTCATGTGCAACTGATGGTTGCGGTATTCCACAATTAAAGGGATAAATAAGAGGCTACTTCCGCAGGTCCGTCTGTCCATATCCAAGAGATCTAGTCGGCATTCGGAGGCTTTGGGGGAAAAAACTCACAAGACAGGGGCGTCAAAGAGTTATGGGCGTGGTGCAGGTGAGCCGCCGATCACAAAAACTCAGGTCACCAGTCCTACAACAGAGCAGGAAACTAGAGGTGCCATTTATATGCGATGTGAACAAAGGCTATCTATCATACGCTATGTACTATTGTAACTGATCAAATTATGCTACAACAACTTGCGCATTTAGGCTAAAGCTTCGCTTTCGCCCGCACATATGACTCTCCCATGCTCGCGGTGTTAATAGCACTTCTGGTGTGTGAGGGTATACTTTTTTGTTGCTCTGCCCAAGCCAGGATTTCGTTGACAAGCGAATCAATCTCCGCTTCTGTGTTTCTTGCATGAATGGTGACGCGAATTCTAGCTGTCTTTGTAGCTGGATAGGATATCGATGTGACTCCGTATCCCCTTTGCAACAGGTATTCCGTCAAGCTTCTCGCCCGGGGTGTGAATACTGGGATAATTGGAGAGCACAAGCCACGATAAGAGACCACGATCGCTTCATTGGATTTGCCCAGTGAAAGTATGGTCTCAGGAACGTTTATCAGGGAAGTGAAGAGCTTCTCGCGTGCGTAACGAGATAGGCGATTCAAGTTCCTGCGAAGCTTTAGAGAAGTAATCAGCGGAACATTGGAGTCAGTGGTTTTATGCAATGAGAGCAATAGCTAACCTCTTGGCCGCGCGCACTCGATACGACGCTGAGGCATGCCTCAAGTCCGTAGATGTCTGTGAATGGCATTGACGTCGAATACACGACACTCTTTGCGAAATTAATCAAGTAGTTCCTTATGATCGGCGAGGTCAGCACGACGGCTGTGAAACAAAACCGACGTTAGGGTAATTGTCATAAATGCATGTTTCATCGGCGAGCAATATATACCTCCGTGAAATCCCCATCCTTTACCGAACGTGTGCACCTTGGTATGAACACGATCGTTCAAACCTAGATACGAGACATACCCAGTCCCGTCGGGCCCACATATGCCCGACGTGTGAGCCTCGTCCACGATAATATGCGCGTGTCCAGGGAGGACAAGAGCCTCCACGAGCTCTACGATTTCTGTTAGAGGACAGAAATCCCCGTCCATGCTGTACAGGCTCTCCAGCACAACGAACACTGTGGAGGTCCCTTGAGTAAGCTGAGGATGTTTCTGCAGTACACTGCGAAGGCATTCCCCAAAGGAAGCCAATGAATTGTGGGCGAAGCGATAGGAGGCACGGGATGAGACACGAATGCCCTCTCTGCAAGACGTGTGAATTAACTCATCATAAATGATGACGTCGTTCTTCTGTGGGACCGCGGAAAGAAACGACAAGTTGGCATTAAAGCCGGAGCCGAAGAGCAAAGCGGATGGTGCTCCAAAGAAATGCTCGAATGCAGTCTCGAGTTGATTGAACTCCATAGAGTTCCCTGTCAGAAGACGGGAGCCAGTGGATCCGAACAAACGACCCGGGGCCGCCTCTTGCACTCTGCGCAAGAAGATATCTCTGAGAGTGTGATCTGTAGACAGAGATAGATAATCGTTTGAGAAGAGATCAGAAGCAAAAGATGGGAGAGGGTCATCGAGATAGTGCATTCCTGTTGCCTCCCTGTCTCGAAGGGCGATGGCTTGCTGAAGGGCATCGAGCAAGGGTGAAGATTGCGACATGATACTAGGCGTATGGGGAGCAGAATGGTTTCCGATTATTGCTCACGGCCGCGCTTTATGCTCGGGAGGCAAGTAACAAGGTTCACAGCGATTACAGATGGTTCTTTCATCGCCGCAATGACCGATGCCTGAAAAGAAAGGCATAGCACATGAGACGTAGTGCGCCACCTGTCAAAGGATGGATGTATCAACAGCATAGCCCCTATAGAATACAGGTTAGTTAGCCGCAGTACCAGTGCAACACCTAGAATTGTTTGGATGAAGAATTCGGTTCTTGCCCGCATTCCATTTATTCCATTTCGATGAGAACTTAGCAGTGTGTGGTGAAAAAATGGCGTCGTTGCCGACAATATTTGGTCATGAGCTAGGGAGGGTCAAGTATCTGACATATGATTTACACAAGGCTTACCCCATATCACTTAGCTGACGACTAGCAGTTGCAATAAGCTGCGACGACATAGAATTCTTGGGTTCGATGGTGCTTGTCTTGGGAATGGAATGCGTGGCTTCTTGTGTGTTGGTGTAAGAGCATCTATTTATTGGATCATCGACACGGTGCCGAATTGGTCGGGTTTCGGAATGAGACCAAATCCGATGGATTGGTAAGCAAAACGATGCAAATTCTGTTAGTGGGGGCCAACGAAATCTATCCTCTTGGTGAAGATACGAAACAGTGTCACCTGCCATGATAATCACACACGTTGCAGTCTTCAGGAAACAAACACTAGCCCATGCGCTGGTGGATGAAATCTTTGCTTGCATATGATATAGAATCTAGTTAATATAAAACTTGGAAAGTTCCGCTGTCACCATACCTATTAGAATCGAGTCCACCAGAGCAAGATGCCGGTGTCGATAGAGTTCAGATTAGTCAGAAGCACGTCCCGAACTGATTATATAATCACACTATTCCGCCAACTTGAATGTTCATCAAGTTGTGCACTCCCGAATGTGCATGTGAGGTTTGCAGCTCGATTATATTGCTCAAACCCTGCATCCGAAATGTACAGATTCATTTGGCGTTTCAACTCATCCATCTGTGAGTAGTCTGAGACAGCTACGTGGCATATTTGTCTTTTGCGACGCGGCGCCAACGAATGAATACCTTCCCTACTAGTAAAACACAGATTCTCCTTCTGGGAAAAGCAAGTTCGAGCGGGGCAAGTAAATAGGTTAGTGCGATAAAGTCCCCTATGGAATTATTGTTGCCCAAACCGAATCTTCTGGTCTGCGCGCTTGCGTCCCATTACCTAGGTCAATATAGGTTTAAGTCTTTTCATTGTAGGCGGTGGTGCGCGAGTGGTCGTGCTCACGCACCGATACGAACGTGTGGATAATTGCGAAATCATAAGTGTGATACAAGGTATCGTCTAACGTTATCCATCTTTTTTTTTGCGACACGTAAACAATTCTGGCATCTGCGGAAATATACCCTAACTGCCTATTAGTATGCCTACCGTAGCAGGAATAGATCTAGTCTATGATGCATACTGTACGCTCTGGTAACCTAACGTCGACCGGTGAGTAATTGTACCAGAGTTCTCAAACTAGCCTCATCGGGTTGACTCAGTTTTTTTCGGTACTATACGGGTACTCACCAACTCGGATCCCGTTCTGACAGTGCGGCACCATGTGTATGGGTTGCACATGGTCCCATTTTCATATGTTCCCTTGTTTGAGAGTCTCACGTTATTGTCAGTGTTTTCATTCGGTTGTTCGGCTCACCATACACCAATTCCGTCTGAAGCAATGCCCAGCGCCTTTACGACGTACCTTGAGTTCGAGAGCGAGCGATCATCCCGAGTCTCTGCGATGCCGTCGTTTGATCCTTTGAACCAGAGACCTGTAATCGGAGGATATCTACTCGAACGACACATCGAGCACATCGCGAGAATCGAAGTCTTTTCCGCCAAGCGAAACCAGTGCTCAGTACGTAGCCGACATCATTCGAGTGAAGACTAGATTGATGAATTCCTCATCAGCGCAGAGTAGCGCCTGCATGTCATGTATATCGTCTGTCTCATGATCATCTGACCTCTCAGAGGACCAACGGTTTTTCGTCGGCTTTTTTGGGGGAAACTCACGAACCGTCGGAGGGGACAGGCGAGTACCTTGTTAAATAGCTGAGGTAGGACGCGACAGGACGTGACATTGAGCTAGATCGGCGAAATACATAAATAACACTCAGTACGTACTATTAGGTGCTTACCTTTGTCAGTGAGCTCGAGCCGAGCTCAATCGCGCACAGGTCTCAGGATCAGTGTATTCCAGAGTTGCTGGGCTAGAGCAGACCGAGAGAATCACTGCAACATTCTGGGTCTCCTTATGCCATTTGATTGTCGTTCTGGATGTGCCCTCACGTTGGATGGCCATATTCCATCACCTGAATTGGCACCGACAAGTCCCACGCAAAAAAGGCGTCTGCACACGCAAGACATCATCTCTTATGTAGCAAGGCGCATATGTCCATCTGTCGAACGCTGAGTCCATCTAGAGTGGGTTTACCGTATATGTTGGTTCGCAGTAGATTCTGCTTATCTACCAGAGTGACTTGGTCACTTTACTAATGTCAGAAGTAGCTGAAGCAAAGATATTGCTTCTTTCTTCGTGTTCCATTGATTTCTATGTGGGGCGATGCAATACTCAGCGCTTGTGCTGAGTGTTTCGTGGCGGGGGTGGGAAGCCTCGCGTTTTCCCTTTCTGTATCAGTGATCCTATTTGGTCACTGCCTTCTGCAAACTGCCTCGGTTTGATAAAGCGAAAGGTACTTCACCTGCACAGTCCTGGAGGGATGGCGCTAGGGGCAGTGGCAGCCCAAGAGCTTTCGCAGCTCGAAAGAGACTGGATAACTCTCCCTCACACGCAGACTGGGGTAGCGCGAAGCGCGACCCACACTCCCCGCCTGTCTCTATTGCTAGACCGTGGAGATGTCCGAGTTCAAGGGTCAAATCCACCTGTCATCGAGTCTATTTGGCGGGGATCTGCAAAGACCTACCATTTCCCTAAAGACTTGTTTATTTCATGACCAGTGTAACCTCTGTCATTAATTTTTAATATCCCACTGTAACCACAGATCAGGCTGGTGATAGCAGAACTATGAATGTGTTTGTCTTCCATGCGTGGAAAGAGAATGAAAATTTAGTGGTATCATAAGCATAAAGTACGAAACCGAGGAAGAAAAAGTTGGAAAGGGCGACGGTTCTGGCAGAGTAGCAGAGTCATGACCGACGTACTAGGGGAGATCCATCCAAGGCTCACTCACGCTGACGACCAAATGCCAGTGGGATTCGAGTCTTGACCTAGTGGGTCGGGAGTGCGCCGCGCAATCGCACTCTCCCATCCTTGAGTCGCTCCGTGATAACCGGACTTGCAGCGGGCCGAAATTTGAACTCTTTTGAGTACCTGGCAGGTGAGCATGAGCACGACGTCGTTGAAGGGAGAAGAAGTTGGGCGGACCGAGTTGCGTAGATGACCTTGGGTTGGGGTTCGGCGCCTGGTCTGAGGTAAAGGGCGAGCCAGAAGAGAACTGCAAGGAGGGCAACGAGCACGGCGCGTTTCCAGGCGGACATGCGAGGACAGCCGAAGCGCGGGCTGAAGTCGACCCCGACGGGGCCCGCAATCCTGTTATCGTCGCACTCGAGCTTACTGTGCGGCGACATGGGTGACGATAGTAGTGATCGGGGTTTGAAATGGTCTTTGGTCATGAACTTTGACCTCGAACAGGAGAGCGGTTCGTTGGTTCATTCTGTCATGCTAGTCACCGCTCAATCACCTATAGACATGGAGCTGTCGGGAGAGAACTCGGATGTGGATATGACCAACGACGACAATGCCAAACTCGACGACGGGGATGACACCGGCGTTGAGGAAGAGGAAGACGAGGAGCCGGAGCCAGAAGAGGTCAGCCCCCACTGTGGATGGCGCTTGGACTTCCTGCTCACTCTTCTGCAGGACGTCGAATCAGACGAGCTTTCTCCCCCGCCCTCACCGCACAAACCACGGCTCAAGATCAAGCTCAAGCTGCCCCAGATCCTCAGCCCAAACGAATCGTCCAGCGGAGCAGTTTCCACGCCAAGCGGTGAACCGAGCCAGCCGTCCTCGCATCGCGGCATATCCAGGGGTAAGAAAGAGACGTATGCTTTGTGTCCCCCTTCTCCATCATGACTAACGGTCGTCTTTTTGCAGACATTGACATCGAATCAGAAGATGAGGATGACGACGACGAGGTAGTAGGTAGTTCTACCCGTCCGATGACCTCCCGTCAAGCCGTCCTCGCCAGCGTGGTCGACTCATCCCACGTCTCCCTCTGTTAGTACCCCTCTGTTAACAAACCACAAGACTCACGTCCACCACAGCAGAATCCTCTCGCAAGAAAAAACAGCTCACTGAATCCGAGATCGCCTTGCGACGGGAAGAAACGGCGCGCAAGCGCAAGAACCTTACAGAAAAGAAACTCGAGGACGAAAAGGTGCGTTGAAACCGAATCCCTACTTCAAACGAATAGCGCACCAGTCGCTAATGTGCGTGCCTTTGGTGTTGAATAGGCAGAGACAATCAATCGGTTGCTCAAGAAGCAGTCCAAGTCAAAGAATAAGCGTAACGCGTTGTCGACGGCGGATGATCGGACCCCAGTGTCTGCGACACCGGCCGTCATGCAGTCTACCCGGGATGGTTCGGAGGCACCCGAGGGGGAGGTGCCTGAGCCTATCGAGCTCATCCCTACGATGTACCGCTGGATATCGACAACGAAACCTCTACCGGGCGATACACGGCCGGTTTCTCGGGACGACGCAGATGGTCGAATGAAGCTCACGTTTTCGGTGCCCGTGTCAGTGCTCCCACCAGACGTTGCACTGCCCTCCGAAACAAGGTCGCTACCACTCGAGAGACCGGTGTGTGACGTGACCGGGTGCGAGCAGGCGCGCAAATATCGGCTCGTGAGGGATTGGTTGAAGGGGGCATGTGGGATGGAGCATCTCAAGATTCTGGAAAGTCAAATGGACGTCATTTAATTGGGCGGGCGTCGGCGTACACGTGGTTTCGAGTTTCTTGCGTCCTCTGTTTGCCTTTAGGACAATGCTGCTGGGAGAGGCCGTACGTCGTTTGGACTCAGCTATCTTGATTCCAATGGACAAGTTGTTGCTTCTAGCGAGGCCGCTCAAGCGAAGACATTGGCAGGCAATGCTTATGCGACCGACCTCGCTCACTCGCGACGTTCTCAGTTACTTAATCCCGGGATCTCCACTTTCATTTACAAGACTCGACGAACGGTCGCAGGTTACCTGGACTTCGTGGTCATCTTACCCTTACGCTTCTCGGATTTCCAGAACGGAGGTCCTATCATCGTCACGAATCGGACCCAGTATACCCGCGATACGCTCGTCGTTGTATGTACCATTCCTGGACTCTGTTCGCATACTTCTCCACATTGCAAGACTGCGCGTGGAGGAATCATACGTTGACGTTGAGAATAAATCCCACGACGAGTCAGATGACCTCGACTGCATCCTATGCGAAATCTGGGATTACGTCGTTTCCAATCCCCTTGAAGGCGGTCGCGACCCCTTAGGTTGTGTGGTGCCCAATCACCGGGTTTTCGTCTGCCCTTGCATGGCATGGGGACATTTGGATGGACTTTTAGTACACTACGCTATGTATTTCCATCGTCCCACCGGTTGCCTGTGATCTGTGCAGGCCGTCGTATGTACTCTTTGTGGGCCGCTGTTCATCATGACCAGCACTGACCGCGCACCAAATCAACCGCCGCATGGAATTTGAGTAACTTAGACCTCAATCAGAATCAACAAAACTTGAAAACTCTTGGAAATGTATGTATAGGAATATTACACAGCACATTTAACTAAAATTGGTTGACATTGAATTTTTAGAAACTAGACTATCTAGCACAGGTACGGGTACGGGTCGGCATTTGCCTACATATAGCAAAGGTTCGATTACCAATTAGTAAGCTGACCCTGTAGACACCCATTGCATGACAGACAACATGCCTCGTTCTAGCCATTTCTATTACATGTGTCACGCCCAGCGACAGCGTAGAAAGAAACACGGAGAGAAAGCTTGCAGGTATTACACAGAATTTATGGTCTCACTTCTTCATTAATGCCTGAGGGATACTCAACGCCGCACATCTTATACCACTTTCCCCAACACCCTCGGTTGCGACAAGTCGGCCATGTTGATAAAGATATCGTCAGCAGGATGTCTGTACAGTGGTGCACGCAGTCTCTTTTGGTCGAGGTGGTGTCCGATGAAACCGATCGAGCGGCCGAGCACGAACAATCCGTTAAGCGTACCAATCTGGAAGCACGTTAATACAAGGACATCATAACACGAAGTCGGTAAAAACCTTGATATATTCATCCGCCTCATCAGGGGTGAACGCACCAGAGTCGCGAAGGAGATCGACGAAGCATACAGCAATGCAACCATCGACGTTCAGGATCAACTAACGAGGAGTCAGCAAACATTTATCTCCCACTCGAAATGAGGCAAGGTTCTCGACAACACTCACGGTGTCCTTCTTCGTGGTCGTCACCTTCTCTACGGCTAGCGCATAGTCGAGCAACGAGTGTGAAGGGAAGTTTTTGCGGACATATTCCTTGACCAGCTCGACACGCAGATCAGGGTTGTTGACAGATTTGATCTTGTGGCCAATACCAGAGACTGGGGAAAGCAAAGTGAATCATTTCGACGACGAAACAGATGGCAAGAACTACTCACTCAATTTGTTCGCTTTCCTGCTCTCGTCCACAAACTCTCGTGGTGTCAATCCTCTATCCCGTGCGCTCGAGAACATCGACGCCGCCTCATCCAGAGCTCCTCCAAATCGACTACCAATAGTCAACAAACCAGACGCAAGACTACTAATCAAGTCTTTGCCTGCACGGGTCGCCACAATCGTATTCATGGCACCACTGACAGCGGGACCGTGGTCTGCCGTCAACATCAAGACCATCTCGACGAATTTCGCAGCATATGGAGGCAGACGGCGCTTGAACCAGAGCAACGAGACGACACCACCCAAACCAATGTCTTCCTTGAACACATCTGAAATACGCATGCCAGCGTACAGCAACTCTTGTCCACGCTCGTCCGAGATGGTGGAGATAAATGCTGCGGGCTTTCGGATGAGACCGAGCTCTTGGGCCCACTTGTAATCCATCGGAATCACTGGTGGCTCGACTTCTTTTTGGGGAACGATTGTACCATTGGCGACGAGCTTCTCGTATGTCTCCATCAAAACATCAGGAAGGAGCTCAAAAGTATCGGGAACGATGAACCCGGCAACTCTCATCGCGCGGTTCTTGGCCTCTGCTGTCTCTGCGTCGCTGTTGGCCATAGAACCTGCGTGCCCGAACTGCACCTCGGTCGTAAACATCTTGGCACAAGTACCGATGGCCCATGCAACAATTGGTTTCTTGATACGTCCTGATTTGACCGCCTCGATCACACGATATTCTTCGACGCCACCAACTTCACCAAGGAGAACGAGCATCTTGCATGCCGGGTCGTCTTCATAACGCAAAAGATGGTCGATGAATGTGGAGCCAGGGTAGCGATCACCACCGATTGCAATACCCTCATAGGTACCGTTGGTCACAAGGGAAAGGATGTTGTTCAACTCGTTCGACATGCCTCCCGACTTGGAAACGTAGCCGACAGAACCAGGTCGGTAAAGCTTGGAGGCGATGATATTGTCCATCATACTATGTTGAATCAGTATATCTGAATCGCGCACACCAGAAGCTGTGGCTTACCCTCCAGAGTTACCAATTCTGAAGCAACCGGGTTTAATACCACCGACGGTAGCCGGACCAATGATCAAGACACCCTTTTCATGGGCCTTGACTAAGATTTCTCGTGCCTGACGCTCTGGAACACCTTCGGCGATCAATGCAATAGCACGGATACTCGGGAACCCGAGACATTCTAGCGTGCTGCTGTACACACTCCGTGAACTCGCAAAGTTGACAACAACATCAACATCGGGGTGCCTCTTCACGGCTTCAGCGAGTGATGTGTACACAGGCAAAAGCGTCTCCCTTGTGCCCCAGTAGAATTTCTGGATGTGATGCCCACCAAACGGGTAGATCATCGCGGCGACGGAAGGACGGGCACGCTTGCAAGAATAGTCAAAATCAAGCATGCCCTGGATAGCACGAGGCTGGAGACCGTAGACAAAACTGCGGGTCTCGGCGTCGAATGGTCGGTAGGCAGGCCTGGCGGTGGCATGACCATCTTGGGTAGGAGCGTTGTCGAAGCGCACAACAACGTCGTTTGGTTGAATGCGTTCACCGGAAGCGTGAATCGTTCCGACGTCGGAAGGGGTGGGTGCTGACAAGGGTGTTGCAGGAACAACTTTGGGGGAGGCAGGCGCGGTGACAGGAAGTGAGACAGGTGGAGCCTTTGTAGGCTTGATGCCGAGGGCGAGAGGAACAATTTCAGTTATGTGGGTTTCGGGGCCAAATACGCGGATGGGAACACCAAGGGATTCGCCTGAGAAAACAGATGAATTAGAGGCCACCGAATGAGTCCGACGAAACACACCGAGCAGCCTCATCGCCTTCAAGCCCTCTTGATAGTTGGGACCACCACGACGAACGAAAATCTTGACCTATAGAGAAACAAGTCGATGTCAAGTAATGCCCTCGGATGCTATCGCAAACCAGTAGGACTCACACCGTGAGCAATCAGGCCAGCTTTGGCACCTTCCAGTGCTCTGATGATCCCCTTGAATGTAGCAGCGACGTTTGTGAAGTTGGCGATACCACCTCCGATGATAAGGATCTTGCCATCTGGACGGGGAGGCGGGCGCGTGATGAGGTCGACTGGTGGGGGAGGGGGCAGATTGAGAGAAAATAAATTATATTTCATTACAGCAGACTCACGAATAGTCTTTGCGTACTCGTATGTTTGGCCCTCTGATGGCGCACCACTGTACTCGCCGTAGTTGGCAAGCTCATGTGCAAAACCAGCAGCTGCAATGGCGTCAGCGTACACGACAGAGGCGCCTCCACCTGCGACCATGGTCCAGATGCGAGCATTGGCATTCAACACGGTGAGTTTCAAAGAAGCACCAGTGGAGGCGTCCAATTTCTGGATGTATGCTATCGGAAAAGTTAGAAACAGAGAGTGGGATAGGGTGAACAGAATACTTGCCCTCTTCTTTTGTGAGATCTCGTCCGAAAGGAGCAGGCCAGACCATGGGTGGACCTCGATCGGCACCGATCTTGGAACCTTTGGCAGCCTGTGTTGCAGCGCCATCATAGATGCTGAGATCTCTCGCAATGGCCCACTTGGGACCACAAATGAACTCTGCAGTTTGGTCAAGCTTGGCAGCCATGTCTAGATAATGGATGCTGCCATCTTCGAGGGCGACAAGAGGATTAATCTCGAGGTAAGCAAAGTGAAGGTCTGCATAGACGTTATAGAGTCTGACGATGAAGTCTATGAGAGCATCTTTGCGCTTTCCGGTGAAGGAGGGACCAATGAGAGACTCGACATTTGCACGGGTGGGGAAGTGTTTTGTGTCTACGGGAATCTCTAGACGGGATGCATGTGCGTCGACATCGCCGACATCAACGCCACCAGTGGGAGAGAAGAGGATGGTGTCGGAAAGACGGGAGGAAGTGATACAGATGTACGCCTCTGCGGATTGGGGGTGGGGCAAGAAGGGCTCGACAATAAACGTGTTGAGCGTGCCCGTGACGGACTCGACCTGCAAGTAGAACGTGAATATGTGAAGAAGTGAAACATAAAAGGATCACGTGACGACGTGAAGAGCTTGATTGCAGGACTACGTGACAATCAAGATCGACATACTTTCTGGGGCTTTCCGGCCCTGTCAAGGATCCATTGCTTTGTATCCCGCCAGTCCTTGTTGAGCACGAGGAGGCCGGCCTTGCCGCGACGTTTGATGAGCTGATCGGGCTTTGCGACGAGCTTGATCGTCTGCACCCATGCGGGGAGGTGGTTGTCAGGCGTAATAGCTCCAGACTCGGGATCCCATTGGATCTGGGCAACTTTGGGAGAGGGCAAGGCGAGGGGGGAGCCGTTGGAGGGAGCAAAGTTAGGATGTGCGGCGGGTGCGCGTTCGAGCCAGTAAGCCAACAAGAGCTTGGCGTCGTACTCGCGGATGGCTGTGGGTAAGATCAGAAGAGAACGGGAGGGGGAGGAGAGCGGACGGACCTTTGGAGGACATGATGGAGGGGAGATAGAGAACGAAGAGTGGCTGGATTCTCGGCTTATATCGACATGAGCGCAATAATTTATTTTGAAAACGTATCAGACCTTGTTTAAACGCCCCAACGTTCACACGGTCTGAAAATCAACACAGCCACATCACACCACGCAAAATACTCAAGTATTCTCGGGTGAGCATGGGTTCACTTTCTGTTGGGGTCACATGCACCCTCGTCGCCGTTGGGGACGTGGGTCTGTCTTGAACACACCAAACGAATGTCCCTGCCGCTGTGTTCCGATGGCAAATGCGGCCGTTCAGATAGGCAGGTGTGGCAGTGTTCGTCCATCAGGCTCACCCGCTCAGGTTTGCCTTTTCCCCGTCCCCGTGTCCACCTCGTTCCAGCCACGTTCCAGCTATGCTTCATATCAGTCCCCATCTTGACTCATCGATTCGCTTCCTTACCCCACTCTTTGTAACACGTTCCCCCCTTCTGACACTTCACATTCTTTCCTCCCAGGATTTTTGCTAACCATCATCACTACCTTACAGAACACCGTCTCGCAGCTGTCTCTTTTACCTCACCTTTGATGCAAGGTGCCAGGCTATGTCGGCTACATTCTTAGCGACATAGACAATGACAATTCCACACTACAGGGATCCTTACACAGTACTACCCCCATGCATCAGACGTAGTTCCACGTAGCATCAACTCCACGATCTGTGTATCTCATTGGCTCCGAAATTCGGCCCGGGAATCTTGGGAGATTTCACCGGGTATTCTCCATCCGACCTATCAGTCAAATCAGACGTCATCGATCATCGATCAACGCTTCAACGCCGATACATAGTAGCTGTGGACAGAGGCAACGCGCCTCCGAACAGCCTACTCAAACATAGTGTATACACTTGCCATAAATCGCGACCAGGAACGTTACGTCGTATGAACATAGAATCTGATCATCCCTGTGAGACCAAACAAGGTCATCGCCAGGGGGACGGGTGTTTGACTTTCAATGGGACGAACACAGATATCGCTATACCTTCATTGATCGATGGCGTGCGTAAGTACATAGGGACCAGTTTAGGTCATCCAGCATAATCACATGGACCTTTGCTTCCCGGCATAGACCTTGCGTGACAGTGTTTCCGGGCACCGCGGGAGCATACACACCGGGCCTAACATGACTAGACATGTCGGGCGTAACATTTACCTTTGGACAAAGGACACGTTGAACCCGTTCCATTTCGTCTCATACGGCCGTCCAGCACCGCGCGATTACGAGATCTGTCAGTGACTCACCCATAACCTAGCTGGGAATATCTTGTCTTGCCCGCGTTCTGGAACTGGTGGACTAATCTATTGGTTTGCACCGTCGTATAGCACAGACCCTTGATTGAGCTGTTTCAGAACGCCACCGACCGTCGCTGCCGCATTTGGCCGTATGTATACGGTCATACTACCATAAAAGTCCTCGGTTTACATCATCGCCACTATCACCGTACCTTAGTTGACTCGGAACGTTCTACCTCGCATTTGACAAGGAGGCTATCAACCTCATTGTACAGGCCATGTTCGGGAGCGCTCTGTTCCCCCCGAGTTGCGCGGCTCCCCACTACACCATATTGTCCGGGATCTAGATTGCGGAAAGCTGTGTCGCGAAGTGCTTGTCAGTGTGGTTCGGCCAACTCTGGCGACAGACCACCACGGTGTGCCAGCTAAACACTGTGGAATCTTGCGTTGGCCTGGTCTGACACCTGGAACCATCTTTTATGCCTCTTTTTCCTTTCGCTACGGTACCAACGACACCTGAGTCACTAGTGATCATGACCGGATCTTGCTTGTGTGCGGTTTCCCAAGATGTTTTGTTTCACGCAAGTCGTGACACTGCCCTGTGACATTGTTTCCTTCAATTATTACAGACCGGGAATTCATTGCGGCCTGAGCTGATCCATTCGTCGATCGACCCCGGGTGCCTTCCGACACCAGCAGGAACAATACCTGATCGCGATTGAATCGTCACGGTGTGTGTATCTTATTTCTTTCGTCCGGAAAAGGATCCGCACACAGTACAAGTGCGAACGCGTCGTCAGATTTGCAATCCGAGCGTTTACTGTGAGTGAGCCTGCACCCTAGCCTCTTACCCTCCCCTCACGGTTGTCGATCTCGATCCCTCTTAACCAGAAGTGGTCCAGAATAACCATCAGAACCAGAGTTTGTGAATTCGCACCTTTCTGCCGCACATATGCAGCGTACGCCAAGGCATAAGGACATGTACATACATTCAAACACAAAGGACTCTCCAGCTCGATTGGGAAACAGTGAGGCAAGGAACCTGGGCACGGGAAGACTTCGCTCAACTCCGCCCAACCATCCGGTGTAGAAGGTGCACCAGTGAAGGTGTATACTAGCGTGCTCGGGCCCTCAACACATTACGGTCTTTTTCATGCGTCCCTTACAAACACTGCCGCAGCGCCCATCCCAGTACCAATACACATGGACGTCACCAAGACCTGTCAAATGCCACCCATCATTCAACCTGTGTAGTATCATTCATACAGTAAGCCCAC
>JBBPJN010000331.1:0-16489 GCA_038088755.1 Boletus aff. separans
GGTCAACCGCAGGTTCACTCCTTTTTGCACGTATTGCGTGTTTTTGCTGTCGAGGCGGCTGCGCAGCTTGAAGACTGGGCTTACGTTCTGGCCACCATCAAAGTAGGTCGTATAGCCGCAGAGAACGGAATGGAGCCTCACCCTCAAGCACAGGAAGCGACGCGCACGGACGACCAAGCTCTCGTCACGTTCGAAGCCTTCTGCGATATCTTGGTCAGGCCCCTGGTGATCAGCTGACTTGCGTGAATTGATCTCCGTCGACAGTGGGAGAACAGGGCCTGTCCAGTTAACGGCACGAACAAATCACTTATCCGAATATTCTCATACGTGCTCACAGTTCATCCGCTTTAGTGTTGTACGAAGCCCTTGAAGTATGTACTGTACTCGCACTGAGCTCTCATGATCGGTGAAGCTCACTGTTTCACAGGGCATTCTTCATGCGTGCCTGACAAATAGCCACCTATCTTTGGAAAAGTTTTCACGATGGCTGCGATCAATATGCACCATTCTGCTGTCGCAAGGCACTGCGGCTGACCGATCAAAGGCAATTCAGTACATGGAACAGGCCAGTGCTGTCTTGGAAGAGCACGGAAACCTTGCGGAAAACGGGAATCCCGTCAGTGTCCCGTTCCGAAAGAGGGGGTTGTGCGCTGACAGCCTCCTGACTGTGAATAGCTCTACCCGGTGGATGAACGCCTTTGGCTACTCAGCACAGCCTACAACACGGGCGTAGAATGCTTGCAGTGTGTGGTCCCGTCATTTCGAGTTTGGCTGACCTCGAGCAAGGTCGGTGTAGCGCTTCCCTAGCGGATGAAGCGAAACGCTGGTTCGAGTGCTCTACCGTCCTCTGTCGATTCGTTCCAGACGGGAGACTGCGGGCAGAAAAGGTACGTCCGATGATGGCAACGAAACATGCTTACAATGCTGCGCCGCCGCGGTTATCTCCAGATATCCAAGGCTTACACCGAACTACTGACGCGCTACACCCGCTCTCCGGCTTGATGGCCTTTTCGTGTCTGCCGTCGTTCCTTTTTTTTTTTCCCTGTATCACGCGTGGCATGTCACTCGCGTCTGTTGTACGCTTTTTTTTGTTCTTCTTTCTTGTTGCAATGCAATATTCTTGTCATCATTGCCCGTCATAGTCTCTGAGTTGGTACAACAACACACGTCCCCGATTATTTCCTATCACGAGATACTCACTCCCGGTAGAAAAATCCATCGCAGTGACGTGGCCCAAGGGGGTACTCGTCGTTGGCCAATTTCCAAAGGCAGTGAGAGACGGGAGGTGGACCTATCCATTCCCGAAGTGAGCGCTTGTCAAAAAAATAAAGTGGTGAACTTACCAAACGCATTTGATCCCTTTTAACGTTGCTCGCCATGGCGAGCAACTGCGCGTCGTGGTTGTACCTCAAGCACGAAATATTGGTCGTCAGATTGCCCAACGTTTTCAGCGGTTTAGGCTTGGACGCTTCGAACGACAGCGCGCTATCAGCGCTGTACACGTTGACGAGGCCAATGTTGGACCTGTACAGACGATGACCGTCAACCTCACCGTCTACAACCGGAATAGATAAAGGGGAAAAAAAGGGGGGGACATACCCAATGGCGAGATACTTGCCCCGCGGATCACCTCCGACGATGCGGCTCCCAAAACCCCCCTCGTCCTGCCACCGCTTGACGCACTTGCGCTGACCGACGTCCCAGAGGTACACCTGCGCGTCCTCGGTGAGGCTGAGCAGCGTGCTCGGTCCCCCTGTAGCATCGCGGGACCACCACAGCGCGCGGATGCCCGCGTTGGCCTTGAGTCCCGCGACGACCTGGGCTGCGCCGGACCGCCAGTCGACGAGGTGGATATAGCCACGGCGACCGGCAACGGCGAGGACGTCGCCGGTGGGGTTGAAGGCGCACGTGTCCATGCTCGCGTCTTGGTTGGGCCCAAACGTGGTTCCCCACAGGCCGCGCGGCGAGCGATGGGAGGTGCCGGACTGGAGGTCGTAGGTGTAGTAAAAGGGTCGGGGACCGGTGAGCAGGATGGAGGCACCACTGGGATGGAACACGCCGCTTGTCAGTGGGAGGGAGGGAATGTGGAGCGTCTGTGCGTGCGGGTTGGTCAAGCCATCGACCTAGCAGAAAGGATGGCAGGTTAGAGATCCAGGTTCGGTAGTGCGAGGGACGAAACGAGACGAGATGACACGTACGTGAAAGAGGCGTAAACGTCTATCCGTGCTTGTGGTCAGCAGGACTGGGATCTGTGGGGAGGGATGGAACTGAAGGGATTTTATTTCCCCTTCGGCGGGTGCGGCCTGGTTGGCGTCGCGCAGACGGTCGACGGAGATGATGCCTGGCGACAACGTTTTTGGCTTCTTGCCGCCTGATATGCCACCCGTGGAAGCGAGCAGATCTGGAATGATATCCTCTGCCTCGTCCTCCGGCTCTGACCCAGACGTGGACCGCCGACGCTTGGGATGCAACTTTTTGCGCGCTTTCGCGGCCCACTCTGGAGTCGGGTTGATTTGTTCGTATTGCCTCCGCAGCCTGCGTTCGTATTCGCGTCCGCCGATGGTGTCTTCTGCAGGTGCATCGCGAAGTTTCCGCAGGCGGGTATGTGACGTGAGGGATACCTGTATGTTGGTGTCGTCTGGATCTACCCAGGCAGATGCCTTGCGACTTTTTGATCGGAGGGTGTTTCCAAGAGATGCTTCCTGACCAGACTCGGTTATGGCCGTATCATCCAGTGTCTCTTGCTCATGAGAAGGTTGTTCTTCCTCTTCTGCCACATCGACACCACTTTCATTCTCGTTTGGCTCACTCAGGGATTCCTCGTCTAACCGAGGTGCCTTGATCGACGAAGATCCGGTACCATCATCAATGAAAAACAGCTTGCGACCACGCACACCTCAGCAAACACGGATGCGTTCATGGAAAAGAGGCCACATACATCTGAATCAAGCATGTTCTCCAACTCCTTCAAATTCGTTTCTGCAGCTCCATCTTCGACGTCAGCGTCGTCTCCTCGTCGCTTGCCGTTGCTGCACCCAGATGACACGTAGGGAACGCCAAACAACATGATTTCCAGCCGCCGTTCTTCGTCGTCCTTGTTCGTATCATCGACCACCGTGCGGCTTCCAAGTGGCCGGACGTTGTCTTCCTTGGAAGTCTTTTGTCGTTTGCGAGATTGCTTCCCCACCATGTCAAGGACTGGCGGGTGCGTTGCACAAGACGACGAGTGACAGTGCACCCAACATCAGTGGCTGTGCAAAAATTAGGACTCCTTCACAACTCGTGCAATCCAAGTTGTTCGAGAAGTACAGTGAATCGATCATTCGAACGGGCTCAGTGGTATTGACCTGAAGCGAGATGAATGGGTGCGATCCTGACGTGATTCCGAGTCGCCTACAAGGTATAGGATGACTAGACACACTCGTGTACTCGACACACCAGCAAGGTGAGGTACCGCCCCAGATCCTACGTCTGGGACCAAGTAGGGCTGTGTTGTCCCTCGGTTCCTAGTGTGTTTGTACCGAATCTAGCCTTTAGTTGCTGGAGAATCCGTCGGGATCTGACAGCAGGGATGGCACGTGTAATCTAAGCCTCTTGTGTGCCGCATCTGCTAACCCACAAGGAGATCGATTGCTAGCTTCAGAAATCACTCTATATTCGTAGCCGAGAATAACGCGATTGCATAGAATTCATTGTGAGTCGGACAACGCGCCGGAGAAGATATGAACCAGATTATCGCACGCACGCGGATGCGGGTTCTGCCTGTCCGCTTAAGCCGCATGCCATGGCACTGGGCTGGATTATGGAAGACCGGAAGTTCCGCATCACGTACCCTTGGGGAGGTATACAAAGAGGGACGTCATGTGGCAACTCGTTTCAGGTTGCGGGAGACGGCGGCTGAATTGCTCACCCAGCCGCAATTACACGCGGCGAGAGGGTAACATGGGAGAGTCGCGAGTGATCCCTCCCAACCAGGTTGATGGCCGGTCTTTGTGGACCAAGGCGCACGTGATTGCTAACAGTGAAGGATCCCGGACCGGTGTTGAGCAAACGTTGCGAAGCGTCGGGTACCGAGGGGACCAGGATGGCAGGACACCAGTCCAATCTGGATGCATCTGGCTGAGCAGTTGGGGAGTTCGGGTCATGACCTCGGCCAGCGGAAGAGCTCGACCCCCCTTGCAGACCCAGACTCGACCGATTTTTGCCGAATCTCCTCTGCGGTCTTACAACGTCCCTCAGATCAAACAAGAATAAGCCTCTTACGGTAGCAGTGATTACGGAGCCGTGACGCTTTGCACCATTTCCCAGCCAAGATACTACCGCGCTTGACGCGACACTCGTGGGTGCTTGTCGTACAAGTGCGTGCGAGCCAAAGGAGGGACGCGATTGCACGATCGCGTCGCAGTTGCCAGCCTGTTGACCGCTGTTTACTTACTGTGGCCCCCACGTTGATCCCGTACCAGCACGATCTCGCACTGAGTCGGCCTGTTCTGTGGACAAGCCCAGTGTAGAGTATCACTCTCATTTCCCTTTCCATCCGCTCGCTTCTAGTCTCTCTGATCCTCATTTCCCCAGTGTCATCATACGCTATTCGCTTCACCCACCCAAATCCTGGGGCCTAGTGCTCCCTTATTGACTTCTTTTCTCTTCTAACCGTGCTTCATCATGGGTGTATGTTTTTCTTCGAGTGGATTCGTAGACGTCTCCGAGGAGGATAGGCGCAAGCATCGCGAAGCCGAAAAGACGTTGAGGGAGGTCCGTCCATCTTCCCTGCCCATCATCCGTTCTCCATCCTCGTTACTCATTTCGCCCGTTCCTAGGCAAAGGCGAAGATGGCCACTCAGGTCAAGGTTGGTGCTTGAAAGCTCTTGCAGCCCTTCTTAATCTCGCTCTTGATCTTGCCACAGGTCCTTCTCCTTGGCTCTGGTGACTCGGGCAAATCAACTATTCTCAAGGTGCGTATCACCCTATGGACCCGTCACCCGTGATCTCATCCTGCCCCTCATCACCATAGCAAATGCGGCTTATCCATCGAGTTCCGTTTTCCGCCGAAGAGATTGAAAACTATCGACAACTTGTATTCAACAATTTGACAACAGGCATGGCTTATGTACTCGAGGCCATGGAAGACATGGGCCTCGAAGTCGCGGAGGAAAACTTGCCACATCTCGACACGGTCGTGAATGCCCGCGATCCTCAGCCTTATCAACCGTTTTCAAGAATGTATTATGAACCTCTTAAAGCTCTTTGGGAAGACAGGGCTATTCAAAAAACCTACCAGCGAGGGAATGAAGCTGCCTTGCCAGAGAAGTGAGCCCCTGTTTTCGTCATGCCGCGTCATGCATGCTTAGCGCATCCACAGCTTAGCCTACTTCTTCCCAGATTTGGACCGCCTCTTTGAAGAGACCTACAAACCAACGGAACAGGACATCGTTCAATGCCGAGCCCGAACGATCGGTATCACCGAAACTACGTTTCAGCTCAGGGACCATGAAATGCTCATGGTCGACGTGGGTGGCCAGAAGAGTGAAAGAAGGAAGTGGATACATTGTTTCCAAGACGTAACTAGTATACTCTTCTTGGTCAGCCTCAGTGGCTATGACCAGTGTCTTGTTGAAGACCGGGATGCTGTAGGTGATTTCTTTCTGGTCTCTTTCGATGCTCACTTGCTTCCAAGAACCAAATGCAAGACGCAATGACCATCTGGGATTCAATATGTCATTCCCAGTGGTTCAAGCAGACATCGATAGTGGGTGCTCTATACAATATACTGTCGCCGCTCTTACCTGTTAGCGACAGATATTATTCCTAAACAAGGACGATTTATTCCGAAAGAAGATTATGAATTCAGATATTAAGAACTTTTTTCCAGTATGATCATAACATACTGCAGCATGACGTTGACTTATGCCACTTTCAGGACTTTGAAGGTCCACCAAAGGACCCGAAAGCAGGTCGCGATTACTTTAGAAAACGTTTTTCGCGACTCGCACAAAAGGCAGGCCGGTCTAAAGAGCGGGAGATATACATACAGTACGTAAGAAAGCGTGTTCGCTTACTGCTTCTGAGTGATTGCCAGTGTAACAACGGCGACGGATACAGCGATGCTCAGGGTGGTGATGGCTGCTGTTGAAGGTACGTACAGCTCTCAAAACGTTTCAAGATCAGCTAACTCATTTACTCGATAGAGTGAGTCCCAATCTTGTTTCATCCTGTGCTCAAACCTTGATTTTCTGCAACCGTACGCTCATCTTTTTATCTCTTTCCCAACAATTTCTTCTTTCATAGCATCATTCTCCGAGTCAATCTTGGAGTCGCGGCACTGATCTAATCTGTTTTTGCTTCTCTCATCTTGCGTCCCTGTACTCGGGGACGTCGCCTGCGTTACCTTGTTTTCTCGAACCCATCTTGCCTTATGTTGTTGTCAGCACAAACTTGTCCTCCCCATTCCTTGCTCGATCTCAATGGATGATAAACCATACCTGTGTTTCTTCTTCTCGTTGTGCGGTGTACCTGTTACTGATCTTTCCATTGCCGTATGTCTTTGGTACTCGGTGCAACACGTAATTGCGGATCCATTCTTGCCCTGATGCCCCCACCTGTCATTCAACGCGCGCTCGGATTTTTTGGGAATTGCCCCGCCGATTTGCCGGACACGAACGGGAATGGCTCAGCAGCGCGATTGTCAGTAAAAATGTGCGTAAATCCTCCGACGTTACCGCGCAGAGCCCTGGCTTCTTTGTGCTTTTGGCGCCTCATGGTTGACCCTTTTATGCATAGATTCGCGAAGTCATGCTCTGACGGTTGAAACAACTGGCTTTACCTATTCTCCGACGCCCCTCATCTCGATTAGGTTTGATCTTTGGTCAGGGGAAAGGAAGCAGCATTCATCCCCCATTTGACCTTTTTTTTCTTTTTTTCTTTTTTTTTTTTTTCCATACACCCCCATACTGTACGTGTTCTCACTGATTCAAAGGATATCACCATAGCATGTTAGTTGGTAATCAACCATGGGCATTCTTTATTTTCATCTCACTTTACGCTAACGTTGTGCATGTGTGGAATCACTGGGGGTTTCCCTAGCCCAACTTACTGTACTCGTATCGTTCCGTTGTCTCCCCTTTGCTTCCGAATACATCACTATAAATCTAATCTCGAGCTTGAACCGTCTCACGCACCAGTGCCACACAAGTCATAGTACGTTGCAATGACGGATGTACTAGGCAAACTTTTACTGCTTCCAAAGACATCCCGGGGCTTCACTGCCCATCGCTCGAGCGTCGTCGAGCACGCGGCTGATCATCATGAGCGGTTGGGATCTCACCCACACAAGACCCCACGCCTGGATCACGATTCTGACTCTGGCTCTGCATACAGGTCCCGAGATCTCAAAGGCAAAGCGGTAGAGAGGAACGGACCCGTCAGAATACAGGTCCAGATCCTCACGCGTGAGTACGCTATCGAGGTCATGCTTCTGCGGGCTGCTCATCCGTCCCCTTAGCAAAGGCACCTAGCAAAGCATCTCCCGACCCCTTCGCCCTTTTAAGACACTGCATGCGATCCCTACTCACCAAGGGTTCCCAATCCGACTTGCGAGCGACGTTCGAGTGTATCTACATCACCTGTCGTGCACAACTCCGCGTCCCGGGACAGGGCGAAAGGCTCTACGATGTGCTCGTCATGGAGATCGACAATTGCACCTTATGTTTACTGCATGAACTCAGGCGTTCCAGGGAATCGGATCACCTCATGGATTGGCTGGGGAAATTCGTTCAAGCGTGCGAGTGGTTTGAGAACAAAGTGGTACGTCCCGATTGGCCATCGAGATGCACGTTAGGATGCACGTCGACTCTTTTGCTTGATTACAGGCCCTCCTGCAGTCTCTGCTATCCTATCTCGATCGCGCTTTTATCGTCAAGGACAAGAAGCGTCAGAATATCCAGTTCGTGATTTGGTGCCCGCTACGTGTTTTTGGGATGGCTGATACACCCTCTCCTAGCGATCTCGCCTTTACGTCTTTCAAGCGGAAAATACTAAGCGACACGGAGATGGTCGACAGCATTCGTGGAAGCATTCTGGAATGGTTGAATTGGGAGAGAAGTGAGAGGTCAGCTCTCAATGCTCTCTTTACTACGCCCGCTCATCCCGTTGTAGGTCCGTTCACCCCAACCGTAACGTGATCAGGAACCTTGTCTTTCATCTCCTCCTGCACGACGTGTATGCCGTCATATTTGAGCGCTGTATTCTCGAGCAGACGTTATCGTTTTATACCTCCGAAGCGAGCGTCAAGATCGAGAAACCCGACCTCAGCGCGGAGCAGTTTCTGGTTCACGTTACAGAACGCACCAGCGAAGAGCGTGAAAGAGCTGAAGCAGTCTGTGGTGGTATCGGGGAGACCGTCAAGGAGGTCGTGCAGGCTTGCAGGCGGGGTTTGTTGGAGACGAGGTTGGACTGGCTTGCCAAGGGAGGTGCGTGTCTCCCTCCGTGACGATGTTGTTGCTAGTATTTGACGTGCGATGTAGCTCTCGGTCCACTCATGAACGCACAGGGTGCCGACCGGCTCCGCTCAATGTATGCAGAGTTTGCGGCCCTCGATAGGCTGAGCATACTTTGCAGAGAGTTTAAGTCCTACATACAAGTAATGCTTATCTTCACGTTTATCCGTCATCTTCACGTTCTGACGAACTTGGGTGGCATTTAGACGAGCGTCGGGAACATTGTCAAAGACATGGAACACGAAGACGACATGGTTGAACGCATCCTCGCTTTCAAGACATTTGCGGACCACACACTTCGAGCCTCCTTTATCACCTCTTCGGCTCCTAACTCTTCCTTTTCGTATGCACTTACCGATGCCTTTGCCACTGGTTTCAAAGCTCGCCGAAACAAGCCCGCGGAACTCATCGCCCGACACCTCGACAAGCTCATGCGCCGTGGACAACGGGATATCTCTGACGCGGAATGGGAGTCTATGCTTGAGAAGGTGCTGGCGTTGTACAGATTCACCGATGATAAAGACGTGTTTAGGACCTTTTACACGAGGGCCTTGGCCAAGCGGCTGTTGCTCGAAAAGAGTGCATCCGATGACTTTGAGAAAGGAGTGCTGAGGATACTGAAGGAGAGTGAGTGACTGCCCCTTGTTACGCCCTCCCCGGTGGTTGATGTATGATGTCCGTTTTTCAGAATACGACCCCGAATTCGGGCAGGGAGATCATATGTTCAATGACCTCGCTCTCTCTCGGGAAATATTAAGGGAATTCCACAACCGCATTCCGGAAACAAGCAGCGCTCAAAAGCTTTCTGTGATGGTTCTCCAACGGAGCGTATGGCCATTCGCAATGCGGAAGATGGACGTCGATCTGCACCCTTCTGTATGCGCGTTCGCATTGCCTGCTTTTCGGTCTTCACAGCTCACGTTTTGTAGATGCACGGCGATCTCCTGCAATACGCTACTTTCTACAAGGCGAGGCATCAAGGACACAAACTCGAGTGGGACCACTCCCTCGGTACAGCAACGATTAAAGCAAGGTTCACCGCTGGCAACAAGGACTTGACCGTCAGTCTTTACCAGGCTGTGGTGTTGCTCCTTTTCAACGAGGAGACGGAGATCGGGTACAGGGCCATCCTAGAGACCACTAGAATGGGTGAGGCATGAATTCCTTTTGTCTGCCAAGTTAAACAGACGCTGACGTCGGACGACGAACACCAGACGAACCTGAACTCAAGCGGACCCTTCAGAGTCTGGCGTGTGCCAACAAAAAAGTCCTCCGGAAGCGGCCTGTGGGGAAAGACGTCAACGACGACGACGTGTTTTACTTTAATGCCGACTTTACGGATCCGAGGGCCAAGGTGCACATCAACTCTATCCAGGCAAAGGACACGGTACGTGGGCTGACGTCTTGTATGTACCTCTCTCGGTGAACGCCCGCTGAACGTTTTTGTCGGTACTCGCTCCCCTCCTGACAGCCCGAGGAATCGAAACGTACGCAATCTCACATCGACTCGGACCGCAAGCACTACCTCGACGCTGCGATCGTCCGGATCATGAAGGCGAAAAAGGAGCTCACGTACGAGGCGGTCAAGACGCAGACGATCGAGGCGGTCAAGAACCACTTTGTGCCCGAGGTGAGCGTGATCAAGCAGCGGATCGTTGGGTTGGTGGAACAAGAGTATTTGAGGCGGGACGACCACGATATGAACAAGTTTATTTATGTCGCGTGAGGTTCGGTGGGATGGGCGTTTGGTATGATTTAGACAATGTCACGACTCGCTAGGCTACGTATGTATCATCGTATGCAATCGTGCGACAGTATTATGGAAAATGCTCTTCACAGAGGACGAACAGAGGGAATGGTCCGTGAACCCCACCACATGCAGACCAAGTAACGCAGCAGGAAACGGTCTATCACCACGCCCAAAACTGGCCACCGAAAAAGCCTCCAACGGGGACGACCGAAGAGTGGGTTATACGATATTGATATTGATATTCGGTCCCGCCATGCACGTTTTTCTTGAACCATCGCATCCTCAACTCGGCACCATCATCGGTACCGAGGACAGATCGACCTCGACGTCCGCGTTATCCAACAACGCGCGCAACAGTTCTGAATACTGGCGACGAAGCCTCTCTATATATAATATATACGGTGTGAGGGGAAACCGTTTACGAAAAAAAAAAAAAAAGACGAGGACGAACTTGCGCGGTCGACTGCTCGGACGTATTCTTCATTGGCTTCTGTCATGGCTGATTCCAGCGCTTCGAGGCGGTGTGCCTGTACCGAGGGGGGAGAAAAAAAAATCATGACAAGAGTGTGGTGGACGTGTCAGAACGGATTCGTCAGACAAAATGGTCACGGGTAGGGAACACGCAAGGAAGAAAAAAAAAGGGGGGGAAAAGGGAAAACCTAGAAAGAGACTCGCCTGAATTTCCTCGGGTTCCGGGACGGGGAGGGATTGAATGAGCACTTGGATCTGTTTCGCCTTGACGATCAGATCGTCAATGAGTTCGCGCTTGTTGGCTAGGGACGGACGGAACCGACTCAGTGTGAGGCAAAAAAAAAAAAAGGAAAAGGAAAGAAAGCAAACAGCACTGTGGCGTCCCGTAACGGAATGTGAACAGTGACGAGGCAAGAAGAAAGCTGGTGGTGATGGCGAGAATGATGGCCACGGCGACGGCAAATGGGGGTGAACAGAAGACGGTAGTGATGCGAGGACAGGGATTCGGAACGTCGGGCACGGGGATCCGGAAACAGAACAGGGACCCCACCTTCAAAGACCTCTGGCGGATCAAATTTGTCCGGATTGCGCGATTTCGTGATCGGTATTTCGGGACTGACCTGGACAAAGGTGGAACGGGAGGTCAGGTAGCCGATGCTGCTCGACATGATCATCAGGAGCTATGTCGCGTTCGTTGGTCATACACGCGATCGTCGACAAGCGGACCACCACCCGTTCGGTGACCGTGACGGACGAGGCAGGGGTAAAAGGTGTCATGTGAGTGCTTCGAATCGAGACGAACGGGTTGGCTTGCTCTCACCCGTTGTATCTCATCCTGGAGTTGGGTAATGCGGTCCATATGCGACAAGTCCTGCAGCATTGCGCTGCTAGACAGAGATTGACCCACTTTCTTTGGACGAAAAGTCGGAGACGCAAGCTACTGACCAGCGAACGTACTCATGAAAACGACAAAATGTGGCTGAGCACAACAATAAAGGCTTTTCAACCAGCCACTGCGATGCTCAATCATTCTTTCCGTCCAAACAACTTGAATAGGTGTGCAATACGACATGGGTATATGTATTAAAGACAAAACCTCTCTATCTCCAAGAAACCATCATTTGATTAAAGGCTAGTGACAACATTATTATATCGTCTGAACACAGATAGATTACCAGCGCGACCACGCGGTGAAAGTCTCCTGGAATCCATCTCGGTTGTATTTCTCGTTGATGATGTCCTTCTCTTGTATCGTAAGCTGATAGGTCGTGCCAACGGTTGAGACGCTGTACAGCATGATTGTCGACTGGTCGTCGCTGTTGAGGATCCCGTTTTGGCAGGTGTAGTTGGCAAGACAGCCTTGAGTGTAGTTCTATCGTCAAAAATAAGCATCGGATCACGTCCAAAGTGTGAGATAGTGATGGTTTGAGCATACCTGGAAAAAGCTGTAGAAGCCAGCACCTGGGGGGAACGGTAAGACAACCGTCAGCCTGAACGGACGAATGACCTTACCAAAGAGTGTAATGTCCCAGGACTGCACCACGTGCATGGCCCACGCCATGGGACTTGAAGGATTGTAGTACAAGGGGTCATGGTAATATGGGTTGATAGAGTAAGGTTGGGGGGCAGGTGGGACCGGTTGATAGTACGGCTAGTGTGGTCATAGTAAGGCGGTATCTACACTGCAAAAGATAAAGCCTTACAGTCTCGGTCTGCGCGAAGCCAATCCAATGATTCTGCGCGCCGTATAGATTATATTGATAGAGAGCGCAGTGCTCAGCTGGGGTTTAAAAAGTCAGGCTGTGTCTAGGGTTGGAGGTGAGCAAACTTACACGCTGATACAAACATTAGCAACCCGTACATCCTCAGACAGGTAGATCAACTTACCAGTGCCTATCATCCACACAGGTCCAAAGGATTCTGACAGTATCCCGCGCCCGGTGAAGATACTTGTCTGACGTCCTTCAAGGTCATCGAGGTCGTGGTCGGCATTCCAAATCCAGGTTCCCTACAGCTAGTCAGCAAAGATTCCAGGTTGATGTCGAGGAAGGTACTCGCCTCCAGGTATGCGCTAGACCCTTCAGTCAGGTGCAGGGCGATAAACGCAGCCTGACAATCGGGACTGAGATTGCCTGCACGGCATTGTGCATACTGTAGCTTTGTACCAGCAGCTGGAATGAACAAAAAGAACGTTAAAAACTGTGCTCTGATCGTCCGTCAATGCATACCTCCGCCAAGACTGGATTCAAACGAGGTCAGATTAACTCCAAGAACCAAGCCCCCGGACATACCGGAAATAAGTGTCCCACATGCCTGCACCACCCTGCTGATCCCAAGGTTGTTTTACATTCCACTCGACAAGAATAGCACCGGGCGCTTTGAAGGATAAGTCAGGGCTGAAGGTGTTGTCTTGAACAACATACCGGGCCCGACGGTGGAGAAGACAATGTCCGTAATCTCCAAGATCCCGGTGCTCCAAGGCGCACCGGCTTGTACCATCACTCTAGGATTCTTCTGATCCTGGAACTTAGGGCCACCACCGAGAATGACTGACCAGGCCTCTCCAACAATTTGCGAACCGGCAGGAATGTAAAGAGTATCCGTGATATAATACGTTCCAGCATCGAAGAAGATGAGTTTACAGCCGGCAAACTGTTGAAACATGCTCAGCGTTGGCGCAACGGCAGCAACACAAAGCATACCATATCAAAGATATTCTGTAAAGCTGCAGTATCGTCCGTGTGACCGTCACCGACTGCGCCGTACGACTTCACGCTAATAATTTGATCAATAGAATAGTCAGGATACTGAGGATGACCTCTGCCAAATATGTTGCCCTGCGAGTCGATAATGTTCCATGGTTTTTGTGGTGGTTCGATATCTCCTTGGGTATAGTGAGGTCGTCCATTATTCCCGACGTACACGTTACCCTGCGCCCAGGACTCGATATACATCGAGTTGGTGGACCCCTCAAGCACAACTTTGCCACCTTTAACTCCGACTGCAACTGGAACGTTGTGTAGACGGACATTGTCCAGCACAATGGAACCTGCAAGCGTGCCGTTGCTAGCTGTCGAGGTTTGGACAAAAACAGGGGTGTCCACCACTGTCACATCGATGATAGCTTCAGAGCCAACAGTCTTGATGGTCATCAACAAGTTGCACAAGCAGCGTGGATAGCAGACACTCACCTGAGTTGCAGCAGTTGTTCCCCCGGTCATCAAACTAAAGCCAACCTGAGTATTGATGTCAGAGAATGCAAGAACTGGAAGGTGTCAGTATATACCGAGCAATTGTTGATGAATACACGCTGGTAAGTCCAACCTGCCCAACTCGTGAGCATGTATCACACGCGAGTCAGGACCGAAACCATACCCCAACTCCATAGAGCATTGATACCTTTAGGAACATCAGGGAGATGGCGGGAAAGTAAAAGACGATGCACTCACCAACAACTGCATTATTGACGGTAAGATTTCGTACAGTAAACTGTTGGTTGCCAACAGAAATTCCGTTTTTGCCTGCCGCGATTACCTTGGGTGATATAGATATTCAGATCGGAAGGGACATACCGCCGTTGAAAACGATATCTGCGAGCGAGATTTGAACAGATCACTGTGGGAGACATGAATTACATACCACCCATGAAACCACCACTAATGCGAATGTGAAATGAGTAATGATTCGGCCCGTGCCTGGGATACTTTCTCACCTTCCATTTTCCATGAAAAGACCTGAAATGTAAATGTGAGTTCATGAACATAGATTCAATACATGGGACCATTACCTTGATGTTGCGTGCCATTCTCCTGCGACATTTCCACGACGACATTGATTAGCGAGGTTGCCTGCGATACTTGCCAATGGATACCAATTGCAGGTGCAGTGGCATTGACTCGACGTAAATCAATGATTAGATTGCGTACGGAGCGGTAACTGTGAAGGAGAGCGTCAACTTCGTCAGGGTAGCCAACATGCACATTGTTTGACGTACAAATTATCTTGGTTGATAAACCATTGAGCACCGCCACCGTTGGGGACATACGGGTCAGCATCTTCAGGAGGTCGTCAACGTCAGGACCGTCGATATGAAAGCGATGCTCACCGATGACAGCAAAGCCCGTGAAATTTGAAGAGGCGAGGAGCGTTGGTGGTGTTCTCGCATCACCGATCATTTGAGTATAGTAGTAGGTATTGATGGCGGAGGATACCAGATATTCCCTGGCAGTCTAATCAGCAAGTGGTGGCATCGGGCATTAGGTTTCCATACCCAGGCGGGAAATATATGATCGCAGGTGTCAGGCTTAGACAACGTCTGTAAGTGAAAGAGGGACCATAGGCAGGCAGCGCTCACGTTGAGGATTGACATCCATAACCACAGCGATATCCCTCTGACATGGCCTTGCTAGAAGGTTAATTAAGCCAAGGAAGCCTTGTATGAAAAACAAAGGTCGAACTTGATGGCTGCAGTGTCGTCGGTCACGCCATCACCCTTGGCGCCGAAATCCTTGACATTGCGAAAGACTTGGTAAGTTGAGTTGGAATTGAACGCGGAAGTTCCTTGGTGTTTGATGTTTTGTAGCCAATACGGATCCCCTGGTGCGGCCAAACCGGCTGTTAGCGGTGCGGGGCAAGATGAACCAAGGCCGGAAACGAAGGACGCTAAGAGCAAGCACGCGCTTGCGGAAAGCATTGCAAGACTGGAACGTCTGGGCATGGCGACGCTTTGCCCTGTGAGCGAATAGCGTCTTTATAGAGCGTGGTGTGAACCAGGTGGAAGAAGAATCTACAACTGCCTAGTGAGGGGTGAAGGTTGTGGCAGATAGTTTCAGTTCCTGGTCATTGCGCGAATCCGAATAAAGAGAAAAAAACGCGGAGAAGACGCAATTCCTGTGCTGTACGTACTGACGCGTCACGAGGAAGCCAAGTGGCAAGGCGGGAGGCGAAGTTGCTCGCTTCCAAGTTCACTCCCGAAGTAATCAGTGTGCCACGTTGGAGGGTGACCATGGCTGCTGGTAGGCATGACTGATCGAGCCACAAGGTGGGGATGAGGCTGAAACTGCCGTTACAAATTGGGTTGCATGTGGGACCTAGGGTAGTCAGCTGCCCGGAGAGCAGGAAAGTAAAGGCGGACGGGATGAAGCAAGTAATTTATAGACAAGAGGAGCATATGGCACTCTTTGAGCATGGACATGGGGCACATAACTTTATGGTTCAGGCTTTAGGTGGAGGCTGGTCGGACAAAAAAGGAATCGCTCTCGTATGTAACCACTACCGAAAGGACCTCTCCCTGGACAACTGGCACATCGACAACAGGCTCGAGGCGAACGCCACGGCATCACCCCGTATACCTACCCGGACCCGGCTCGCGCCAACCGTACCCGCGATCCGCAGATTCATGGGATCATTCACCAGAAGATCATCATCCTGAGGATTGAATGATCGAAAACAGAGCCACGACGGTACTTCGGATCAGGCCCGGGCGACGACGCGACCGCGGTTGGTAAGGTAGTGATGCGGGCGTGTCTCGCGTGTGGCGCTGGCCAGCCCAAGGCTGACCGGGCCTTTGACTCGGCCCAAATTTGGGTCATGTTGTCTTACTGCTTACGTAATGCACCACATCCGCGACAAGTGTACTTATTGTTTCGCCACGACCCGGGTCGCAATCGTATCAGCCGGGCTGCCCAACTATTTTACTTACGTCTCCTCTTCCCGTTTCTGCATTTCTCTCTTCTTTCTCTCTCTCCGGCGTCTGAGATGGCTCCTTCAGCAT
>JBBPJN010000332.1:0-16472 GCA_038088755.1 Boletus aff. separans
CGTAAACGTGGCGGGAGCCTCCACGAGGGTGGTGTTGGTCGAGTTGAGGTGTTGCTGGGTGGGGGTATCGTTGGCGTAGCATTTAGTGTTGAGCTCGTCGCCGCCGGTGCTAAAGTAAGACGAGGGCAGAGTCGAGGCGACGCTGCTCAGCAAAGAGGTGGCGAACTCGACGACCTCGGGAAGGACGAAGCGGAGCTGGCCAGCTGGGGGCTCGTTGGCATAGGTGGACCAGGGAGCGGCGTCCTTGCAGGCGACGTAGTCGGGGTATGACTCGCCGATGACGGCGGTGTGCCCTGGGGTGTCGATTTCCTACAAACCATCTTAGCCTACAACCCAACATCTGACCCATCACACTCACCATGATGACATCAATGCCACGCTACCAACCCAACGACGCACGCGAAGTGAGCAGTGGCTCGCACAGGAAAAGAAAGGAACGTACTTGAGCAGCGTACTGAGTGATGTACTGCACGTCCCTCTTGCTGTAGGTCTCGTCTGCAGAATAGGCACCGTTGGCGGCAAGCTTCGGGAACTCATCGACCTCGAGCGGGAAACTCTGACTGTCGACGACGTGCCAGTGGAAGGTGTTGATTTTGACCCAACTCATCGCATCGAGCGTCTTCAACAAGTCCTTGACAGGGTAACTAGACAACCCGACGTTATCACGAGAAAGAACACCGACACGGTCACGCACTAGTTCCTCGAAGTGTCCAGCCCGAATCCACGGTAGGGCTGAGGCGCGTCCGCGTCCGCGTCAGCACGCAAAGCAAAAGCAAACAGAACAAACGACAGACGAACATATGCAGGAGCGTCCGTGATCTTGATTGGGGCCTCGAGCGTATACGTCTGGTCGTTATAATAGTACCACAGCTGGCCAAACGTCGTCAGGCCGCGGTAAAGCCCCAAGGTCGTGTTGGCGGTGAGCGTCGCGTCGCTGCCGTCGGCGGGAACGTCGAGGACATATGCTTCGTCGCGCTCGCCGAGGGGCTTGACAGACTCGGTGGCGATGCTGTTGATCGGCGCGCCGGAGTAGAGGGAGACCTGGAGCGAAGAGAGAGTTTGTGCCTTGGCGAGCATGTCGGAGTCACCGGCGCCGCGACCGACGACCAGACGGCCCAGCTTGTCGTTTTCGAGGTAGTACTGAGCCTGCTGGACGGCGCCGTGGAGATCATCTGGGGCGTGGTCGATGGCGACGTCGATGCAGAAGTCAGAGGAGAGCAGGAGCGGGGTGTTGCCGGTGCTGAGCGCGGCGGGGATGGGCCAGAGCGCGCAGGCAGTGCGGAGGAGAGAGAGGGCGAGCAAGAGACGGAGGGCCATTTTTACTCGTCGGGCCTTCTGACTCGCCCGCAGTGGGGCTCTTTATACCAGCGGTCACGTCACATGGAAGTCTCGACCACGCGGCTCGTCTCGTCTCGTCTCGTCTAGCTACTTTCGACCTCAACTGAACAGACGTCCAATGCACTTGTCCGCCTCGCACCGACACTGCGCATACACCGCGTGCTCGCGCACCAGCTCCACCCCGTCCTCCTTCCCCTGCTCAATCTCTTCCCGTTTCTCCTGAGCGCGTGTCAACACGCTCCACCCGAGACGATCATCAGTCTACTCACGTCGATATCCCCATAGTATGAGAAACAGAGTTCCTCCCATGGTTCCACATCCCGCGTCGTAAAGACCGCCAACAGCGGCTTGTTGACGTCTGCGTCATCAATGTAACACGCAAAGATTTTGCAATTCGGATCGCAGCTGTGGTTCTGTCCCTGCCGTCAGCGCTCATTCCCTATCCGGCCGCCAACGCACGCACTAGAAACCGCGTAAACTGTCGCTTTCCCCGTCAGTCGATCGTCACCTCGATTAAAAGTGCACTCACGTTACCAGCGTGATATGCGTCCACAACGTAAAGATTCTCCCATTCGTCTGGGTCCTCCATGTCGAATTTCAAGTGGTGAAAGTCGATCGAAAACAAATACGTCCGGCCATAAAGGTCGTAGTACCTGTCACAGCCGTCAGCAGCCACGCGCATGGATCGCCAAGTGCAGTCACATGCGCACCTGCCACGCTCCTCGCCTTCCTCTTCCGTCAATAGCTCCCCGGCGTAAGTACCAATATAAGATCCTTTTGGTATCTTCTTGTTGCCGGCAGATACCCCTGTAACGTACATTATTAGTAAATTAGTAAAGCAAGACGCACAATTAACACCGCTGTATTACCCCAGCCCTTGTGCTCCGTCCTCACGATATGAACGGGAAACTTGCGCCCGTTCTGCACCACCTAGCAATACCACCATCGTCAGCGACATCCATCCACGTTCATACACCATACGCACCCGGTTGGGACAGTCATCGTCACAGTCACAGAACCGATTGCACTCAAAGATGGGGCACTCGAGCCGCTGCAGCACCCCCTTGGAGTCATACACAAACGGCGATCCCGGCCACGTTGAAGGAATGATGTCCCCATCGATATACCGCTGCACCCATTTGAGCTGCCGCCGCGCACAAGCGCATTTCCCCGACCTGGGATCACACTTGCCAATACACCCACAGCTCTCCAAGTGCTTGATGTCTGGCGGGGGCACCCCCTCCCCAAACCACATCTCGTTCGTGTAATGGAATTCCCACCGCGGCGTCACCTCTTCTCCGACATTGTTGTCAAAAATCTCGATCAACGGCGCGCGAGGCTCGTTGGCCATTGCTTCCTCGATGTGCGCCTCGAAAATCCGGCGCGTCACGTCGGAATTACGGAACCAGGCAGGAAGTGTGTTCATATGGTCTTGCAACGAGTGCGGAAGGTTTCTGGCGAGCTTATACTCGGGCGGACGCTCTCGTTGCTCCGTCACGTGCGATGCCCATGTAATGATACGATACCCGCACAGGTACCCGGGCTCGGGCGCGGATCGGGAGAGGGACCCCTCCTGGGCCTGATCAGAAACGGGTCGGCGCAAGACGTCCAACGAATCGTCAGATGACACTGTTCTCGAACTACTGGGCGAGCACGAGCCTAGTCCAGGAGTCCCAAGAGACGTTCTGGATCCAATCCTGCCCCTGAGGAGAGAACCGATCGTCACGGCCTCGGACTGTCCAATGTGAGCGATAGTCTCTAGACCTGGTCGGCCACCTACCTCTGATTCATACCTGGCGGGTCCTTCCAGAAGCGCATCACACTCGTCTATCGAGTCCGCTCCGCCCGAACGATGTCGTGCGTGGCTAGGGTCGCGCAAAACATCCTCCTCAGCTTCTTTCGAGGAAGAGAAAAGGTCGGCGAATGTGGCGCTATTGTCTTTAGGGAGAACAAGGTCAGGCGTCGTCGAATAAGACAAGGCTCCAACGGCGACGCCTTCCTCGGGCACAACTTGACTCGTGCTCTGTAGACATCATGTGAGACCCACGATGTCATGAAACCGCCTAACACACACCGCAACATTGTCCGCTGACGCAAAAGTGACAACATCCTCGGCAAGCAATTCAGGCTAGTCGACAACACTTTTGAACCCGACGCGTATGCACGAGCATTCTTTAACTCACCTCGACTGCCTCCGTTTGGCTGGAAAGGGTAGGTGCGCCACCCAACATGGTCTGCGAGATTGTTTGCACGTCAGCTCTTCTGCCCTCAGAAGGACCATCGACCTGATTTAACACATGCGTCAGCACTCGCACCCACAAACAAGCACGTCCACTCACCGCCATCGCGTTCCCTACTTCCCGCTCAGGTTTGTCAACCACCCGCGTCTCCGACACTCTGACCTCCAAACAACCAGCCGACTAACCAAACCCTTCAGCGACGACGTCAAACAGAGCACACGCACACGACGTACCTCGTCAACCACGTTCATTTCTCTGGCCTTGTCCGCCTCCTCTTCCGCAGTCGCCTCTGGCTGCGACAAATGCACCGACACAAGTTCCAACAATGCATCCGTCTCGTCCACCTCGGCCTCTTCCCGCACCTCCGCCATCCCGTCGTCCACGTGCGCGTCGACATCCTCTGCCCGCTTATCAACCTCCATCCCATTCACATCGTCAGCACGTCCATCTCGTCCATCCCCATCCTCACCACCGTCCGCCCCCGGAACTGGAACCACGTCGGGAACCACAGGAGACGAGACCGGCATCGATCCCGAGCTCTCTGAGAACTTTGGCTGTTTAAGCGGTTGTGTCGGTGACAGCGACTTGACAGGCTGCGCGTCATCAGTCCCAGTTCTTCCTGCGCTCGCGCCCGTGCTGGTGCTAGTGCCAATGCGCGACCCAGGCGCCTGCCGGGGCGAGTCCCGCACGATATACGCCTCAAACGCAGCCGATGCCGATTCCCGCCTTGCATGCCAAGACATCCTGCCCTTGCGCTTCTGTGAAGCCAACAAACACGTGCTCTCGCTTGCGCCCATGGCACCCATAGAAGCGCGTGACCGCATCGCAGCGGGCGAGATGAATGGATCGGCAGCGTACGCGATTTCTTTTCCCTTGCCTTTGTCGCTGCTCTTTCCCTGTCCGTGTTTGTCCTGCGCGTGCACGGGCGAAATGAATGCCTCGAATGGCAGGAACGGCACCGCCTGGCGCCGTCTCACATGCGCACTCGACGACGCGCTCGATTCCGAGGTGGTCGTCGGAGTTGGCGTACTCGTGACACTCTTGTTGATGGGCGTGCCCTTCGACGAAGGTCCATCCTTTCCATCTGTCGTCGCAGGTGGGAGCATCGTAACGGGCTCAGCCAGAGCATGACTATCCGACTCTGGCACCTGCGTCATTGCAGGGGCAGGGACAGGCATCATAGGGGGCTCGGCCAGCGTGTGATGATCCCCGTCCGAAAACATCGGCACTTGCGTCGTCTCGGGCGCAGGGACGGGTTCCGCGACAGGCTCAACTGATGTATGGTCGTCCCAGTCTTCGTTGGACACGCGCGTTGGCATGGCCGTGGGCATCGGCCGCGCAGACGGACCGGCATCCGGATTCCGCCTCGCCAACAGCGTCCGAAGACCATTCAGACTCGGCATTCTCCCAAACGTTCTCGTCGGTTGTGACGTCGAGGGAGGTCGTGATGAGGTGGAAGGTACGGGTGCTTCCTTGGGATCTTGGCTAGTGTTGCTGGACGGCGCTGCGTGGTCGGCTGGTAAGAGACGATGGAACGAGAGGAGAACAGCATATTTGGGGGAAACGCACCTGTGAGATCAACCGAACTATGCTTTCGAGCCAATTCACGCCCCTCCTTACGCTCCTGTAGTTTTCCCCTGCGCAATTCGTTCAACGCATCGACCAGAGACATCGGTGTATTCGGATGGGGTACACGCGGAGGCGCGATGAAGGGACGACTGGACGAGCGAACCAGGGGTTGTGCTGCTGGTAGTGGTTGGGACGGCGTTACTTGGGTGGAGGACGTAGTCGGTCGAGTAGACGCTGGAAGACTCGGCTCGGTTGCGGTGGTACTTGGCTCCACAATCAGTGGCTGGATCTGTGCCATATAGGATGCATTTTGCGTGTCTAGTACCATTGGTTCTGATTGTTGTGGTACCGGGGGTGGCGTTGGAACGACAGCCTCATCTGACGCCCTCGACGGCTCAGGCATCGGAATGGTAGTATTATCCTGCATATCGGCATCCCCATCCTGGTTCTGCACCTCACCGATAGTCGAGGGCACATCCCCAGGCATAGGCACGTCACTCCCCTCCTCCCTCTGTTCCTTCCCTTCGCCAACACTCACCATCACTTTCCCAGATCGTGCCGCACCATTCAACGCTCTTGAAAAGAACGAGTTCTCCCGTGCTGCCGGAAACGGCCGTCTGAACCGCACCCCCTTGTACGACGAGATATTCGGCATGACCAGCGTGCTGGTGCGTTCAAGTGGCTGCGACGCGCTCTTGGCCGACGTAGAGGAACGCGGGCTGACCGACGCAGACGAGGGTAGCAGCGCGAGGGTGGACGGCGGCGCATGTGTTGCCACGTCAGGCTGACTTGGCGGCTGGCTCTCCTTCCGCGTTTCTTGACTCCTAATTTCCCCACTCTCTGGTGTCTCCGGCAGACGTGTATAGGGCGAGGGTGCTTCGTTTGGATCCACCTCACCTTCTTCGAGATCTTGCATGTACACGTCCCCATTCCCACCGACGTTGGGACCGGCCTCGCTCCCAAATGTCGACAGCCTTTCGGGCGTCAACGCTCGTAGACCGTTCGTAGCACCACTTTCCACCGCTCTCCCCTCAGCCTCATCTCCAACTTCCGGAAGCGCACCATCGCCCGCCTCCTGATCCACTTCCCCTCCTAGCTGATCCATGTTCACATACGACTCAAACAGCTCATCCTCCTCGGTACCCTCTTGCGCACTCGTACTCGTACAAGCACCTGCACCCGCAGAGCCCGACAAGATAGCCGCTGGCAACTCCGCCAACGAGGGTCCAACATCGAGACCACCCAACCCATCCAACGCACCACTCGGATTGACGTCGTCACAGGTGGTGTCAAAATCCATGTCGTCGAATGCATCGTCCAAGTCGTCTGGTGGAGGACCGTAGGAAGGAGATGAAGGTTGTCGGGAACGTTCTTCGTTGTCTCGTTGTGTATCCTGGAGCATCGATGATGAATGCTCGGGTAGCTGTGTAGAAGACGATACAGGTGTGATGGGAGTCGGGGCAGTCGCAGGTACCGGTGATGGTGGTGGATTGGCCCGAGACGTTGAAGCCGGCATAGACACTGTAGGACGTCTCGGCGCAGCATCACTCGTACCCAGATCCTCCTCGCTGTCCGAAATCGAGATTATCTCCGCATCCGTAGGCGGTGGGGCCCCCTTCCGATTCGCCCTCTTTCCCTGCGTCCCGCCCGGTCCACTCTTTCGAAGCTGCGTTGAGTGGACTGCGGGAATTTGTTCATCTTCTGAACCGCTCGTAATGATGATTGGATCGCCTTTGTTGACCGGTCCGCTCGGTCGGGAACCATTTGTGGTGGATGGCAGAGAAGGAAGAGGACGACGTGTAGAATCGCTCGAATCGGTCAGTTCGATCGTGTCGCCGAGTCGTTGTCTGGCCGTGGCTAGGGGACGCACGTGTGCCATTTCTTCGTTGTAAGTTGTGCGTTTTTCTATTGAGGATTAAAGAGGCGGTGAACATGTTGGGCGTGAACAAGAGAAGGATGTACAATGACATACGCTTCCTCCTGGGTCTGATACGCGTCCATGATGCCGGATCGTCCCTCAAATCACCTGTATTTACACATATTCGCATGAGATGGCATGACGAACGGAATAGCACCGGAAACGCGCGAGAAACACGATGCATCGGCATGAGAACCTCTCAACAACGGGAGAAAAAAAAAACACGTACTCGAGTTTTGAGCATTCCTCAGCAGACTCGCCGTGGTCACTTTGCGAAAGTTCTTTACCTGCGCCGTCTGCTTGCGCGCCGTCACCGGTGGGCCGCGTCGCGACGTCTCCCCGCCCTGTGTTCGTGCAGTCTCCTTTTCCTTCTCCTTTTCTTGCGCAATGACCACCCGTACCCTCTGCGATAGCGTCCGGGGAAAATCCGAGGCGGTAGACGTGCCACTGCTCATGCTCTCTGCCGGAGACGCTCTCAGACGCTGCGAAGCAATAGACATTTCGGAAGTTTCCTGAGTAGACGGCGGCGGTGCAGGCTGCGTGCGCGAGGCGTGGCCCGCGTCCCTGCTTCTCGATGGCGACGCCGACGAGGACGGCGCACAAGCTGCGCTCGTAAACCCGTTTGCGTTCAACCGTGGCAGTTTGTGTGACTTGCGCGCAGACCCCGACTCGTCCGTCGGTGCCTTGCGTTTCGAGATAGGAGCATGTTCTGGCTCGTGTTCTGATTCGTCGTCGCCCATGTCCACGTCCGAGTCAAAGTCAACGTCAGAACGGATGCTGGTGCGTGTCGACGGCGAGCTGGCCGCGGGTTCTGGTGATCGAGACGAGGCGGCGTGTGGGTGAGTGTAGGTGTGAAGGCGTGTTGTTGGTGCCACATACCAGAAAGGACAGCCCAAGATGGACCCGGTGAGATCCTTGGCCGTCTGCTGGGTGTCATACCCAACACAACTTGAACTTGGCTGAAGAACTTGAGATGAACGCGTCGATAGAGTTCACGCCGAGAGTCCAATTATTGCCAAGCACCGTAACTTCGAATGTCCTCTTCTATCATAAATACTAACTACATCAACTTGGGTCCTCAACGGGTCGACTTTTCCTAACATGGATGTCCATTGTCCACTCCTTTGCCGTCCGACGGGCTCATAATTGCCTAGCAACAACCTATCCAGACAAAGAACACGAGAAAGCACTGAGGAATCGAAGATATGCAAACATTCCCTTTGTGCCCCATGACATGCATGACACGCCATGTATGTTGGCAAACTGAGGGGTAGAGATGAGTGACTCGTCACAGAAGAAACAAGTGGAGGTCGTAGTAAACGGTACATGTTTCTCCACCTAGCTGACAACAGCGTATCTGATCAAGGAGGGGAGCTGTTCAAATCTGAATTTACCTAATTAACTTGCTTTTCTACAAGTCCATGTCTACTAGAGAGAACAAGCGTAACGTCCAAACACTACGAAGCAAGAGCCTGTCGCATCTGACAGTACGTCATAGACCCGGAGGAACATCAGGCATGAAAAGCGTCAGTAAGAGAGTGAGAAACACCGAACCGCGATCTAAATCGTCCACATAGCACTCTCCGGGCAATGCAGACACCTCCAGGGCATTGCACAGTGCGCTTCTTGCACTCCAAGCCAATTTTGGTATCATAGTCGCAGAGATACGCGATACCAGCCTTGGTTGTCTATTCTCCAGCAAACAGGCGCACGACCATGTAAGTAGTAGAGCCGATGAAACGAACAACTATTGGAGTCTTCAGTATATTCCGCAGGAGTGGACAAACACATCTCTTACGTGCTAGCCCTGCAACAGAGAACAAGATGAAGGACATGTACCCATTCACCGCTTGTGACGCTTTCCCACTGCCTGGACTTGGTGTTGCAGATCTGTACCAGACATGACGATGAGCTCACGCGAAGCGGGTAGAGGACGAAACATACACAACTACGGCTGCCAGCAGAGCCTGTGCAAATCTGTCAGCAAACAATAACTGATATAGAGAGTTAACGAAACAAACATTGCTCAACGTCCAAACCAACAATACCTACAACCAAAGTCGACGATCAATCAACCCCAATCTAAATCGATCGAGGTACCATAACTCACATTTGTCCGGAAGGTTTTGTAATAATCCTCCTGCTGTGTTGTCGGGTCAACTTTTGGTGCCGCTTTCGGCGCCTTTGTAGACAAGACATGGATCGCGTCTTCATAGGCAGCATTGATGTCCGTCTCCGTTGTCGGTACGGCAACCTCGACTTCGTTCTTATTCGGCCCTTTACCAACAGTAACAATCCCAAGGTCAGTCGAAACCTTGTGGTCGCCCTTTGTGCCCCAAGATACGTCGTGAACGTTGGCAAACTGAGGAATAGAGATAAGTGACTCCGGAATGAAAACAAGTGAAAGAGACGCACAGCATACACGTTCAAGACCGCGATATATGATGGTGCCATCAAAAGGTATTGTAGGAAGGACGTGATCATGTGCCACGGTTCAAACTAGATCATTGTCAGTTATTTCGACGAGTGATATACTGAGTGGACATACGAATAACAGTGATGAAGCTATATAAAGTCCGAGAGTAGCCGCGAGCGAAAAGACGATGTCTCGAAAAATAGTGTTCTTAAAGAGATCGCCAGCTTGGATAGCACGACCCTCCGACTTGGCAACACTCTCAATACCCTTGTAAGCAAGAAGGAATGCCGAAGTCTATTACACACACGATCATGATGTCAAAGCGAGCCCAACGAAAGAGAAGGTCGCGAGACATACCGTCATGTATATCGTGATAAGACCAAACCCAATAAAAGCCAGGGTATATGCCCACTTGGCTCCTTGTGGCCTATTACCCAGTGAAAGTATGAAACAGGAGATGAGAAGCCCAAGATAAAAGTAATTGAGAACGAGGTTCAGATAATGCAAACTCGAGATGAAGTCCTCCAGTGCGTTCGTGAGAATGACAAAGGCAATGTAGTAGTTACCCTGACACAAGTCGTCAACGAGGCGATTCAACACGAAAAGAGACAACACTTACGAGGGCGAACCAGGAGAATATCAAGTTGTACAGTTGGTAGAACATTTCAATATGTACCCAAAACTTGCGAATGAAGGTGTGTGACGAGCGGTATATGTAGTGGAAGTGAAAGGTACTGTGCACCGCGGCGAAGAACGATCCGTTAAGCCAACGCCGACGTTGCGATATCAGCTCCGGAACTTGATCGGGGACATCGGTAACACCGTATGCTGACTTGACATAGTGCAGGATCCACGACCCTCCACGCTTCGAGACCAACTCCCAGCACAGTATCTGACGTACCCATGAATAATCGGATCACGACAAAACCGTCCACTTACCCGATCCTCAGCGAGATACATGTTAGCGGTGAAGATGTCCGCGCCTGCACCATGCATCTTTTCCCCCAAAAAGTACTTTTGCAGTGGGCCCTCTCCTTTATCGTCGTTTTGCAGAGCGATATACCGATATGCACTGAATGCGCCAGGCAACACGGTGATATATCCAAACACGCTCTCCAGAGGTTTATCCAGGATGTTGGACATCTTGTACTCGAAGTTTTGTGCTGCGACTAGCGGATTAAGCAGGTATTGTCCATATTTACCCTTGAGTGCCACAATCTCTCCGCAGGCCCCACCCACGTTTGAATTAATATCAAAGGCTTTCCAAAGATGGTATATTGAAGTGGGACCGGGCATTGTACCGACGTCGAGGAGCACGCACACATTGGGTTGCAGGATGGGTCCAAAAGCATTGAAAAACCAGCGGTGGGAGTTGATTTTCTTCTGATTCTTTTCTTTGAGGCAGAAAATGAGCTGAACGGGGATTATGCCCTTCTCTGCACCCTCAATCTTCATGGAGGGCGATACGGAGACTGCAACGTGTCAAAATATATAACACGTAGCACGTAAACGTACTTACTCTGAGTGGTATATTCGTAGATGTGAGCTGTCACAGGTTTGTTGTTTACAACATTCTTTCTACTCGTTAGCGGAGCCCATTCGATTATTCGAAGCACATACCTTGGCTATTCCCTCCTGGTATGCACCCATAGTAGCAATGACACTCAGCGTCCGGGAGTTAATCTTTTGACGCCCGTCACTAACGATGCAAACCACGACCTTCTTCCAGCCGTCCTTTCCCCACGTCTTACTCCGGTCCCGTTTGCACAAATGGGCAATGTTTTTGATGACGCCATGCATCGATCTGCAAAACAGTTCCTCGTCCTCGTTGTACATCGTCATGACGATAAATAATTCTGTGCGTCGCGGGGGGTCATAATGAGCCGGTCTCAGCGTAAACCCAGCGTCTTTAAAATCATTGGGATCGCACGTCGCCGCCGAGTATCTCATGTGCGTAAACTCCCGCTCGTTGCGCAACGCACACATTTCGAGTAACTTGGAGGGTACAGCAGAGTCGAGGACAAGGTTACCGTGGAACAACTCGACCTTTTTGAGCGTCTTGTACCGTCGTGGAACGCGTTGCGGTATTCGGCCATAACGAATGTTGGTCTCGGGTTGAGCATCGTCGGCATCTGGGACGTCTTGATAGCCACCGGGGAAAGTAGGGCGCGGCCCAGGGTAGGGACTCTCTCTCTGGAGAAGCGGCATTTCACCCGCGTCCGTGTCATCTTCCTGGACATTATATGAGGCATGTCCAAATTGCGACTGCGGACGTGGATTAGGCGTGTGTGCGTGCTGGCCATCAAATGGGTTGTAGGTTACGCCACCGTGATCATTCACGGGCTGTGGTGGGGATGGGGCTGGGGGAACCGCAGAGTATGCTTCTTGGTGAGGATATACCTCTTGCGGTTGTTGCCCTTGGTATGGATCGTACAGCGGTGCGGGAGTGAACGAGGAGGCGCGCGGATCTGGATTCTGAAAGGGATCTGGGAGGTGGTACGGCTGGGGGGTATCATATTGATTGTGCTCGTATGGCACTGGATACTGGGAATCATATTGACCGTATTGCGACGGGTGTTGGTCGAATGGATTCGTTGCGGTAGGTTGGGATGGATAAGGGCTGTATCCGTCGTTGTAATGGCCCTGCTGGGCCTCGTCCGCCTGGGGGATACGTTCAACGAGTTCTGAGCGCCAAACTGGACTTTGGCTTACTTGTAGGTATCTTGACATGAGTGAGTACTGCGCGTCCGACCAACTCGTCACAGCGCCAGCGTGTATATAAACGAAACGGCGCGAGGGCGGTTCCCACCTGTGGCTGTGCTCTCCAGTTTGGTTGTCATGCGCAGCCGCAGTTGGAACAGCCCGACAAGTGTCTTGTCACGCTCCAATTCGTGCCCGAGGAGTGACATGTCGACTGACCATGATCATCCAGATGAAACAGTGTTATTCTAAGGCAGACTTAGTCTTCCGCCCTCAGGGTGTAGCAGCACGAGATATTGGATATCACAGGGCTTCAGTCCCTAGTCTCATCAACCACCGTGCCAGCATGCATCTCTGTATCCGTAGTGGACTCGCGTCTCCTCCGCCTGACAAGTCTCGTTGTGCAGGTGAGCGCCGGGAGGATGGCCGATGGCGACATGCTGACGAGGACGAGACCCACAGCAAGCGCTGGTGATCTGGACAACGCAACGAGTCCGGCAACACGAACGATGACGAAGCCAACGTCAAGCACGGCAAAGAAAATCGCAAATGTCGCATAACCAATCTGGTCAGCGCGTTCCTGAACCAATGGCAGTTGTGTCAGATATGAGCATGCTGCATCGGGCAAGATGGATACCTTCAGCTCCGCGGGTGAGAGTCGACCAAAGTTGATGTGTATGCTTTCCGCCATAAACAGGAAAAACATCGCGCTTAGCATAAAGAAGTAACCACCATTGCTGAGATGAATGCTACGGGGCAGCGTCAGCCTTGGTATTCGTGAAGGAAGGACAATAGTCCCCTACGTGAAGCAGCTACGGAACTGTATAGCAATTCGTTTAAAGGTGAGAGGTGTTGGAGAATGGACAACGTGGAGGCACTTGCTAGTTCGATTGACCATTCCATTCTGTCGTTCAGAGCTGCCTTGACGTCTTTAAAGTCGGTTGATGACTGCACCATGTCGTACAGGGTGAATCTGAGTATGTATTGAATGACAGTCCTGAGCATCTTCGAGGTCAAAGGTAGGGGAAAGACGGTATGTAGGAATGATGGTATTGCTTAACGATTGATGCTCAAGTAGATCTGCCAGGATTTGAGTGTCGTGAGCTTTCTCTTTGCATGACGCGGGTTGGCTAAATGCACTGGCATATATATGCACGCGCGCGAGAATTGACGGACATCCCGCTTTTTGGCAACCTAGGATGATATCCCAAAAATGGTAATTTATAACGTCCTGATGCGATCTGAAGCTTAGCGCGGTAACGTCCTCCTGAGTCCTTATGTTAACTCGGCCAATATGCAAGATGAGGAAGATGAAATAAATATCCTTATACAGCAAGAGACACAACAAATAGTTACCATGAATGGGGAGAGGACGTTGTGGAAACAACCTGAGCTCATTACTTCACCTCCCGTGAGAAGTGGCTATGTTCAGTGCCCGATACTCTGACGCGTTGGGAAGGTGGGCGGTACATTTCCTCATCACTGGTCAGCCTAACTTTGCTCTTTATGGAAAGAAGAGGATGAGGTTGTATACTCGCGGAGATCATACGCACAGCGGATTGAATTGTAATAGCTATCAAGCATGGGCCTCCTGTGTGCAGATGCCGAGTCAAGTTGCTGTAGGAACTGTCCACAGTTCATCTCATCTGCACATTGCCGTTTATCCTTGTCCTATCCGCGCCTTACACGACGGCCGTTACAACGTCTTTGCTCAGATCCGAGCCATGCGATCCTACATCGTGGTGAGTTATGGTACTAGAGCAACGACTGTGGCGATGCGGACTTGATAACGACAACCAAGAGTGGACCGCAAATGTCATGTGACCCATTTCCACACTCGTCAACTCGTCGCGCCCTAAGAATAATTCGCGGGTATAGTACTCCTATCGCCCCCTCCAAGACGCCCTCGGGCCCAGAGCCCAAAAATGAACGTGACATCACAGACGGAGACACGACGTACAAGGTTCCTACCTAGTCTTGGGCTGAAACCTCGAGGCTGTCCAGAAAGTGCCCTGCCAAGTAGTGCCGTGTGTATCGCCCAGCTTGCTGCGCGATAACTCTGAAGACTCAGACTCAGGTGTACTCAGCTGCGTTAAGGCTTGCAAAGTCTTACAGACGTGACTTCACCCATTCGGACTTTTTCACCCAAGTAGCTGTAGCGTTCGATCGGGTTGTACAGGTGTTCTCTCAGGTTCGAACACGCAGTTGACAGTTCGGAAGTGGGACATACCATAGGTGGAGTGCTTTCCGTGTCTAGTTTCCGACGATTTCGTTCTTACATGTCCATATCGCCCATGGTTGAAATTGGATCGTATTCAAGAATTGAAATCATAGTGAAAAGACGCCCAAGCATCCAGCTTCAGCATTTACCAAGGAATTTCGTTTCCTTTGTATCCAAAGAACTTGCCCGCGCTCTCCTTTGTCAGACTTTGTAAAAGTTTCAGTATCCCAGATACACTCTCGTAAGGCTCAAGCATCGCGGCTTCGCCCCCCATATCAGTTTTGACCCAACCAGGGTCCAAGACGATAGGGATTAGGTCTTGACGCTCGCGAGCTTGCTTGTACGTCTAGGTGAATCACATCAGAAGACGCACGCAAAGCAAATGGCCAAAGAGCATCGACATACAAGCATGTTGATGGCAGCCTTGCTAATGCTATAGCTGGCAAACGTAGGTCCACAATCGCTTGCAATGCTGGCGAGTCCACTCGTCATATTTAAGATGACTTTCCTGTTCGACTTTTCGATTGCCGGGAGCAGATATCGCGAAATGAGGGCAGGACCAGTGACATTGGTGACGATCGTTTCGGCGAGGTCGGTCGGATTAAAGCTAAACGCAAGATCAACCCCATGGTTCTGCACGTTCGGACAAGCAGCAGCTGTCAGTCATGAAAAGAGATCATGGCGAACTTGACGAGAGATGAACTGACGATAGCGGCGTTGTTGAGCACATAGTCGAGACCTGCACCGTTCAACAGTCTGAGCACTTCGTCCGTGCCGGCCTTGATGCTCGCTTCGTCTGCAACGTCCAGCTCGATAATGTGAAGTGTCCCGGGAGACGAGGCGAGTGCTGCGAGTTTCGTTGCCGTCGATGGCGAACGGCAGGTCGCAAAGACAGTATTTGTGGGTGTCTGGAGCAATTGCCGGGTTGCCTCTAAACCAATACCACGAGAAGCGCTGTCAAGTCTTGGTAAGCTTTGGATGATGGAGCGATCGTGACAAGCTTGGCCTACCCAGTGATAAACCAAGTTGTATTGGACATATCGAGCGAAACGCGGGAGATTGGTGGAGAGAAGGAGCAGGCACTACTTGTAGGTGACAGGGTGCATTTATCTCCCTAACGGCGCCAAAAATATCGAGGTTATTCACAAGTGCATGATACAGAACTTCGGCTATGGGAGAATAGTCGGTTTGTCCTCGGAGTAATGACTACGCTGTGGTTGAGTATTATGAAGCAGATAGTACATGTTGGAATCGGCAATCACGCGCGCAGCCTCGTCACCGGACCGACCAAATTGCCGATGCGCGCATCCATTTCATTCTTCGCGTATTCTCTCCATTGTAGATACATTGTACAAAGGGTCCATGCTGCGGACTCAACTGCCAACCATGGCTGGCAAGGCCAAGCCTGAGAGGAGAGGGGATAGTATGGCGGCATCACATGTTCAGACACTGTCGTATCACTTTGTATTAGTTAGTATTGGACCGGGTCAGATCTCCTAGTCACTAGAGTATCAATCAGTTATCTCCGAACCACCACATCTCTGACTCATCCAGCGATAATGTGGTTCCGTCATCTGCATCACTGGCATCAGAAATGTGCATGGGCTGAACCAGCCTTCTCAGTCTGGGAGCTCAGTCGTGGGTACAGTGTGCGAGTACACATGTGCTGGGTATTGAATAATAAGTACTGTAGAGTAGTCAGCACTATACAGTGGCTCAAAAAAGTGTCCCAATGTTTGGCTATTTTGCAAAGAGTTGATATTTGCAAGAGACTCAAAAGGCGTTAGCTCTAATCTTTGCGGGGTCATCAATAGCCCTAACCCTTGCCCTGAATCTGAGCCCTTGGTCATGTGATTTGGTTGCCATGGCACCGAGATATAACCATATTAAAATGACATGTCATTGGGACATTTTTTTGAGCAACATTTCTATTCTACAATTTTAGTATTTTGTATGCCCTTCCTTTGCTTTTATCACTGCCTCTAGTCTTCTAGGCATGCTTTCTATTAATATTTGACACTCTTCAACCTCTATCTTGCCCCATTCCACTCCAATTCTCTTCCAAAGCTT
>JBBPJN010000333.1:0-16444 GCA_038088755.1 Boletus aff. separans
GGGTTGTTTAGGAGGGGAAAGTGGTGGCAGGACGTCTGGGACTTTGACTGGTCTCGGGGATGCTGTACATACTTGCGATAAGCAAACCATGTCGCGTATATGCGGACATGAGAGCTACGCACCCTGAACGAACGCGAGAGTCCGGTCGACCCCTTTACCCGACCCGGTGTGTATAACGAGCCGCAGTGCAGCAAAAAACTGGCCACCTGTGAGCGTGTCTGATGGGAGCATTTTGGGACAAAAAAATTTCAGGATCTTAAAGATGGGTTGAGGAGAGAGGTGTTAGCAAGTGGAACTGGTTGGTGAATCGAATTCAGAACTGACGGAGTCGATGTCGGACACTGGAAGGCTGGAATATCTGCCTCGGAGCCATGCACGCACTTCGCGTGCACCAACGGTCGTCCGCTCGTAGTAAGCGTCGTCACGGAGGTTGGTCGTTGGGATGTAAGTGTTGGAGTCTGTGGTGAGATCATTGAGGGACGCTGTGTAGAGATCGTATTCGTGGTCGCTGAGAGCAGAGACATGAAGCGTGAGCGGACGCATCGTCTGCACTGCGCCGAGCGTCGTCGTCGTCGCTCGTGGATAAAAGGAAATCGCAAAGTTGGTTGAAGTGGAGACTCGAGTTCTGACTCGGAAGCGCTAAAAGTAATAATGTAATAGCCACGCTGGCACGTGTCGGCCTTGCTCCGTTACCATCATGTAGACCATCGCCAAGGTATGTATCACTTCTTCATCGTCGCTGGCGTCGACCTGGAACTGTCTGAGCGTTGTACTTGCAGGCATGTCACACGATTCGCATCATGTCCGGTTCTTATTGGAGCAGCATCCAGCTGATCCGCTTACACCATATCATCGCTCTGAATTATCCTCTTTCGACAATCCTCCCTCATGGGAACCACAGTTTGAGGATCTTTCATCCAAGTCGCCTTCACCGCTGCCATCTAGGCGCCCCCTCGATCCACCCCCACCCTGTTTTTCCATTCCCTCCCCACTGCGTATCAGATCTCACAATTTCCCCCCCTTTCGCATCCCTGCTGTCAGCGATAAGCTCACAGACGGATTCCGCCTGCTCTATCCTCACAACATACTTGAGAGACATGGGATCAGCCGCTCCGACTGGGTCCAGTTTCTCCAAGACCTTGGTGTCGCGGCACGTCTCTCGCGCGAGGGCCTCAGTGCCACCGGATCGCGCGTGCCTTTCTCACCCTTGATCGCGCATCGCATCTTTCCCTTGCGCTTCCTGGGTGCAGTACACGACGGGCATTTTGCGTGCAGCCCAGCAGAGGAAGTCCGTGCGCTCATACAGCTGTGGAATCAATGCGCGTTCGAGCGGCGCAAGATCAGAGTATCGCTTCAAGTGCGGCCGATCGGGACGAGCGGAAAGAAGAGTTACGCTTTGATCGTTGAGTCGCTATGACTGGGACGTTCTTTTTGTCTGTTCACTGTACTGTTGTGTTTCAAGCATGGTATGCATCCATGTATATTATTACCCCCCATCGTCGTCTATCTTGTCTACTTACACATTCCGGAACACGATTGTTATGGTTTCATTCTCTGCTGCACCCTCTGTCGCTGCCAGTCACGTCGTCTCCGTGTTCTGCAAATCAATCCGAGTGCCATCAAGCAAACAATTTCTTTCCCTATCCTCTCAGGAGTCCAGACGGACATTGCAAAAGAATCCAGGGTTAACGCCAGATATATCTACTGCGGAGAAAAAGGAAGATGGGGATTGGTCTGGTCGGTGCTCTGAGGAGATGGCTTGTCGTTCACCATCGCCACGGAATGCATTCCACGCAAGTTACCGTCACTAGGATCGCTTGGGACTAGCATGGCTTTTGCCAAAATGTTGACTTGCACGTCCCCCATCGGACAGTCGTTTTCATTCAGCAGCTGCTAACACCCCGGCAGCACTATTGGATACCTCGGCGGGGTACGTTTATCTCGTGGAACAGGTTGCTGGGGACGTGATCGTACAAGGGGGATTCTGCAGGTGGAAATCTGACCCTGGCGATGATTCAGTATTTGAGAGACTACGCCAATTACCACCCTGGTTTTGAAGCTGCCGCGGATGCCACGCGGTTTACTCCTTCTCTCGCCTTAGACTGACTTGAGCTCGTCGCACGAAGGCCCACTGAATTCCATCTCAAGCCCGTTCTCTGTGTGGATTATACAGGCAGTGCAGGACGGGATCAGAAACGCGCGGTGAGCTATGGCAAGATCGCATTTCTAGGTCCATTCGGATTCGGGTTCGCAGAAAAGAACGGGCTGGGTCAGCCCAGCGTCTTTGCATGCGTGTGTCAACGCGCGGTTCGATGGGTTCCCGGGGGTGTTGGTGTGTGCAGGTGGAGTGGAGCCATTATTAGATCCGATTTGGACATTATGGGGTGGATGGTGGTGAGGGACAGGTCGCTTACTACGAGGCCATTGAGAATGTGCTGCATGATCATCCGCTGTTTACGTGGCGTGAGCCCGAAGTGGGGGGGGGGAAGATGACGAGGATCGCGTCGTGGATCGACTCTCAATGGCCCATATGATAGAGGGAATGAATCCGATGCGGCCATCGATTGCGGGTTTCTCTGCTTTGTTTCTTTAAACTTCATGCATTCATCAACGTCTTTGTTTTCGTCCGCGCCTCTTTACCCCAGTCGATGCCCCCCCCCGCACGAAAAGATGGCTATATGTCGCCCCAAGTTTGCCCTTTCCATGCTGATCGACACGGGCTGAATAGCAGGTACCGCAATGAGCGAGACGAGACGCGTGAACTCCTTTCCTCTCTCGCTGTCCATGCAGATGCAATGATATCATCCAGCAGAAAACGGAGGCGAGTGAGTTGGCCCCCGTCCCTGCTTTAGAAGCTCGACCGCTTTGCTAGGGAAGCGATCACGAAGACATGCCGAGAATAAGTCCACTGCAGACACAATTGGATCACATGTGCAAGCTGGAAGGTCAAGAGCTTCTCGATCAAGGATGACTGCTTCATTGAAACTGCAAGGTCGTTCGATGACATCGATCGATCGGTGTGTCCTAGTGAGCAAAGGTCAAACGCTTCTCGACCGAGGATGGCTTAAATAGATATCTGATACTGGTTACACAAAGCGAGTACGAGCAATGCAAAGCGAGCAGAACAAGCTAGTGTATACTATCACTACGCACCGAGATGGATATAGAGAATGCGCTGGTCAAGTGGTACATTTACAGTCTTCATCGTCTTGTTCAGCGCGAACGCTGCGCGGGCAGACGACCTGACTCGTCCACCATATGTTTATATAACGTCGACATGATCTTGTTTGTCTCACCGTCGTCCACCGCCCACACCGTCCCAATCACTGAACGGAACCCAATGAACTGCATCGCCGATGCAAGATGAATCACCTCGTCCGGGCTCTCCTCGTCTCCGACAGTCGTATGGCATGCAGAGAGGTACACAAATTCCGGATTCTTCAGATCACACCCGATAATCTGCTGGATTGTAAAGCATCTATCACGAAGAGCGAATGCTGACTCGAATGGTTCTGTCCGAATTGGGAGACCATGACAAGCAAAGTGGACCCATTCGTTCCGGCCAAGTTCTTCAACGGCTCTAGTTACGCAGGATTCCTCTCCGTCTATGCGCGTGAATGTGGCAAAGTCACAACGAACTGAGCAATGTTTTCCAGTTCCGCTCCTACGGAAGAAAGTTCACTCTCACCAACGGCCATGGCTTGACCGATGGTAAGGAAACGTCGTCGTCCTTGAGTCGCAGAATTCGATGGACCTGACCGTCTAGTATGAATGAGGGCAGTCAGGGTTGGGGTGTAGGACGAGATGTAAAGATAAGGAAGATTCTTTTGACCCTTCCTATATGACCCAGCAGCGTGCAAAGGCAGTGCAGAGAACTCGCTGGTGGGACACCACCAGATGCGTGATCCAGGAGGATGGGTCGTCTGAAGGAAAGAAGCGATGGGGGAAACGATCTGGTCCCAGAGTCTGCGCAGGAAGGCGGCGAGCTCTCTTGCTACGTCGACCTTTGTGGCGCGCACAGTCAAGGTATGGAGCTCTTGTGACAGCTCTCGAACACTTTCAAGTGAAACCTGCGGTGGAATATGAACGGGGTCGCGATCAAGCAATACGACGAGTGCGTCGCAGCTATACTTGCTCGCATTGACGATGATGACAGGTCCTCCACTGGCGACAGATTGGAGATCTGAGAAGAGCGAGGGGAGAAGGAACGGGATAAACCAGGTAGTTCGCGAATATTGGTGACAACTTTCTGCATCTCGAGGTTGAGGTGACACAGCTGCTCATGCTGATTTATATCGGATGAACTGAAGGCATTGTGAATGAGCGAGGTCAGATGCGTGAATTCATCTGCCAACCCCTTTCCTGTCATGCCAGATGCAATAACATCATCCAGGGGAGAACGTAGGCGAGCGAGTTGACTCCAGAAAACACCCCGTCCCTGCTCTAGAAGCTCGACTGCTTTGGCAGGGTAGCGATTACGAAGAAATGCCGAGAATGCGTCGACGGCAAGCGACGTTGCCAGGTTTTTGAGGATACCAAGATGTTGAGGTAATGACGGCAGAGTGATGAGATATTCCATCAGTAACGGGAGGGATGTTTCATACGCCAGAAGGATCATCGGATGCTGAAATTCTTCTGCTACATTGATCCATGCCCTAGCGGCCAGCAGATCACTTGAAGACATAATTTGGGTGACATGTGTGAGCTGAGCATAGAGACTGAACAACTCTTCCTTATCCTTTAACTGATTCGATCGGATGAATCAAGTATAGAGGTAGAGTGCAAGGTTGGTCAACGACATTGACCGATCAGGGTGTCCTTTTGGGCGAAGGTCAAGGGCTTCTCGGTCGAGGACAATAGCCTCGTCGAGGTCCTCCATGACCCCAAGCTGGTTGTACCGGGTAGAGAGATCAACTGCAAGGTTGTTCAACGACAATGCCCGACCAGGGTGTCCTTTGCCCAAAAGGACAAGGGCTTCTCGGTTGAGGACAATGCCTCGTCGAGGTCCTCCATGACCCTGAGTTGGTTGTACCGGGTCCAGAGACGCACTGCAAGGTTATTGTTATTCAACGACGATGACCGATCAGGGTGCCCTTTTGGGCGAAGGCCAAGGGCTTCTGGCTTCTCTATCGAGGACAATAGCCTCCTCAATGTCCTTCACATTTCCGAGCTGATTGTAGCGATCATTGAGATGACTTGCAAGCCAAGTCAGAGAGACAGCTCGCTCGGGGTGGCCAGGTGGGCGAAGCTCCAGTGCTTCATGATCAAGGTCGATTGCCTCGTCGATGCGACTGGTCCCCCCTCCTCGGTTTAACTGAGTAGCAAGAGACTTCGCTCGTGAATGCAACTGTTCAACTGCTAAGTACATGTTTCAGAGCGGTGCATGCCAAAGAAAAAGAGACGAGTACCTTTCGAATCCATGCTGACTCACTGGATGTAATGCAACGCTAGTGCCAAGGCCCGAAAAGGTCAAAGATCCGACCGGATCAAAACACAGCAGTTTCTTTGTCCGAAACGTTCGTTGCAAGGCTTCCCGCGTCCTGCGACGGGCTTCCACTCTATTTTAACCGTCCTCTTTTCATCGCTCATCGCATTTTAATCCCCTGCAGTTGTCGTTACGCGATGTGGGAAAACCAAGATGGAATTTGTTCACCGGCGGTTCTCCGCTTCTCGTATGCACACAGGCAGACCGTGCCAGTATCGTCGTCTTCGGGACCACACATGCCCTGATTTCTATGTCGCCATTCCGATTCTTGGCCTTCCCAAACATTCGCTTTCAGAATACACTTTTCTGATCACGACCCTGACCGCGCCCTACGGTATAGCCATCGAGTACGCCTTACACCCTTGGGTCATTCCGAGTGACAACGTTCGTTGAATGACGCGACAAGCTAGCGGTAGAGTTGAGCGCTGAGAGAGAGACAGGCATGCCGATGCTTTCTTTCGAAAGGGAACACCTTCGTATCGGTCGCATTTGCAAACATCACGGTAAGCGACGGATTCTCTGCGGATTGGTTGAAGCTCTTTGATCCATTCGCTTGACTTCAAAGCCAAGGCATGGTTAGGGAAAGGTGTGGAGGTGGCTGCGAGCAAGCGATGGGAGGGGAATACGGACAAGAATTGAAGGCACGCATTGCACGTGATCGCGACGATGACTCCGAAAAGTCCAGACGGCCCCTTTGCGCATGGTGCATGATGAGCGTACTTGATAATCCGTCTGTCTATACAATTTTTGATGCTCGAGACCACGCCGAGAGTGCCAATGTGGAGTCAGCCCTCGCCTGCCCGAATGATCGGACCCATCTCGAGATCTCACCAGCTCCGTACCACCCATTCAATGAACCCGCGCAGCAAGGACATTCGGACGTTGGCCCACCCAGCTACGGCGAGCTTCATACCTATTAAAACAAAACAACTTTGACAACAAACAACAGTGCCTCCCCAGGTCCGCGACTACGAATGAATGAAACAAAGGTAGGCCTGGCAAAAACCCCATTTTCAGTTTCAAAGGGAAAGCGTGCGGGTCACTGACGCATCACACATCTGTGACAAAGGACTCCTCTCCGAGCGCTTCCGCCTCCGAATAATCTTCGAACCGCCCATAGAAGGCCTGACGATCGCAAACACTAGACAGCACGCGATGCCTATGCCAGCGATATAGGCTCCCAACAAGCCACCTTCCCGGGCAGGGTCGAGGAAGGAGTGTGCTAACACCCTCCACCGTCATCCTAGAGCGAAAACACACGTACAGTAAAGGTTCTAAGTCGCATGCGTAATGTATGCGACGCCGAGGTAGCACAGCAGGATGACGAGAAGCGAGACGAGGTGCGTCCACGGGCTGGGTTCACCATGCGTGCACAAAACCTCAAAGAGCGCAAAAAATGTATTTATAGCATGCAAGGAGAGATGTTGGACCAAGCTAACGGGGCCGTCTGCGAATCAGCAATGATACAGCCAGGGTGACCGAACGAAACGCACTGTCGTGGCGTGTGTCAAACGTGGCCGAGGAGGCAAGCAAGGACCAAAACACGGCCGTGACGATGATTTGTTTGTATTATAAGCGACGAGCAAAGGAAAGAAAACGCACGCAGTACAATGACAGTAGAGTATAAGAGGACATGAAGCAACTGGAGGAACCGAGGCCAAGTTTGTTGCCTCTGTGGAGCACGAAAGCGGTGGTTTGCACGCCAGCGGCACAAAGGTAGGCAAGGTATGTGAAATAGGACAAGCATCTGTGATGGAGGAGGATGATGAGCGCTGCTCCATAATAAGGTGAACGACTAACAAGTCGCGATCGTTCAAGAGCACGAGAGTGAAGACTGCGCAAGAGCAAATGGAGAGCGCCGAGGACAACATGTGAGAAGATGGGCAAAGAAACATAGTGAAAGGTCGGGTCGAACGGGGACGAGGCACCAAAGGCCGCATAGGAGAAAAACCTCAACGCGTGATAGGTGAGAGAGGAAAGAGGGAAAGGCCCTGGGAGACGTGCCAGTGTGGGTCTCGGCCAAGCCCTCACACACACGGAGCCGCCCACATGCAGGAACCTTGCCTCCGTGATTGGACCGGAAATTTTGCCGAGTCTAATCAATATCACTAACCATTCACTGCAACGTCTCCAGATGGAACGGTCCGAGGAGTCAGGACGGCATGCGAGCACACGTTCCACGACAGATCATGATTTTTCGCCTGCGGGGTACGAAAGGTATGCACGCATCTTGGGGGAATGTCTGGTATTACCGACGTCAAACCGGGCACCTTATGCTGGATGATGTCAACTGCCCAGAGTGAACAGCGATGGCTAGTTTCAGATATTGGGTCACGGATGTGCGGCGCAAAGAACAAGGTCCGTCCTGTTCATTGAATCGTAGGGTTGGACCAGACAAACATACCCGTTGAACCCATTGCATTATGACACATGCCCCCCTTTTCCCCATCTGTCAAGTCTTCTCTGGACACTCAAAGGTCGATTGGATGGGAAGAATATTTTTCTGATCGTAATCTCGGCAAGCCTTTAGACTGGGTCGCCCGCTCTACTAATTGCTGTACAGTCAGCATTCGAGATCACCGCATCGAAGTCATACTATGGCAGCAGCGTGGCTAAATTGACTCGTCAGAAGATCCACACGATCTCGAAACATTGATGTTCGGTTTGCTGCGGACGGCCTTTTGGAGTATACTTGATTGCCCGAAAGCGACTGCTGCGGCGGGAGACGCATCCGAGTCGTCTTGATGACCATACATACTACGTGTTCTGAAGTCGCGTGCCATCGGACCAACTGCGGAGAATATTGCCCTGAACGATATTAGTGCGCAATCCAGAGTTTCGTCCCATTCATTCCACGTTTGGGATATCCGTCGCTTAATGATACGGCCGATGAAATCGCAGGATGAGCTACTGGTAGTGGAAGCAAGTTGTTGTGTTCCGAGTCACCAACCCAACCATCTACTGACCGATTCATACAATTTTATAAATACAAGTTGCTCCAAAACATCGCATGTAGAAAACTTGAAACGTAAGCAAAAAAAAAGTCACAGCACGTGTTGATGAAACATACCATGGTACGGAGTGAAAACACGCAACGCGGCTGTCCGTATCTCCGTTATCATGGGTGGACAAGACGAGCAAAAGCATTCAAAGACAAGTTTGGACGAGAACCAATCGTCGGTTCACGCGATCGTTAAATTGCAGGTAAGTTTTTTCGTCCTCTTTCGCAAGCTCGGCAGGAGTCGCTGGCAGTGACGGATGCGGGATGTATCCGCTGGTACCATCGAGCAACGCGTAACTCTGGACATCGCCCACCACTATCTCTCTAAGGGACTCGAGTTCTTCCTCAAGGCGCTTCCAAATCGTGGACCATCTCCGGATAGGAGTTGATAGGTTGGGCACGTAGCTGGCACACGTGTAAAGTTCCAGACGTCGTAAGCTTGCCTTGTGACGAACGACAAACTCCTCGATTCCATCAACAGAGGGAGTAGAATCGAAGACAATATTCTCAAGGACGAGTGTCTCGAGCGCAGGGTAGTAGTAAGAGTGAAGCTGTGTACTGAGACTGTGATAGAAGCCTTGAGGACTGCGCAAGATAAGGGATTTCAAATTGGCGTTGGAGGTTGGAAGCAGCGAGTTGAGCGAACCATTGAGAGCTTTAGAGCCTGACCAGGCACCTAGCTCCGAGTTCGCGACGACGGACATGGAGAAGTGATGCAAAGGAGAGTCCGTCAAAGATGAGACAAAATCGTAACAGGATGACAACACCAGAACGACATTGTTCAGCGTGAGGGAGCGGATGCAGGATGTCTTGATCGCATAATGAGTTGCGTGCAAAACAGCGATCTGACGGTTGGTGAACCAAAAAGGGTGTTCCTGAATTTCTGTGCCGTGTTGGGAACGAAATGAAGGCCAAAAGTTGAGAGTGACACTCTTGAGGTTTTTGAATCCTGGAAGGGCGCAGAAGGTCTCTGTGAGAACATCTTCGATTTCTGCGATCTCGGTTTCATCACAGGCACCTGTAGTTAAAGTCAGTTGATGGGAAAGGAAAACCACAAAGGACATTACCCGGAGCATCAGATGAAAGGAGACAAAATTGCACATGATCGCGCGGATCGTAAACAACTTCGCGTACGTGAGTGGCGAGAGAAGGGGAAGCAAGAATGCTTTGACAGTCTTGCGCGCTTTGTACGCTATTGTGGATGCGTATTGTGCGAAATACGTACGGCGTCACCAGACGGTGGCACGTAGTGTTGACGGACCGCAGTGAGAGGAGATCAGAGGTTGAGATCATCCTCTCGACTACTGCGCCGACAAGTTCAATTGGTAGGTCCCTCATGAGAGCAGTTTCAGGGAAAGGATGGAGGAAGTTGGATAAGAAGGGCCATCTGCCTGGCCCTAATATAAGGATTGCAGTTCGGCACCGGTCAATGACCGAATCGACAAGCCGGTCCAGGGCGTAGTCTTGCTATATGAAATAGATAGGTCGAAATTCATTTTTCAATCCCCTTTTGGTGATATTCATGAACCTCGCCAGTGTAATCGGTCACACGAGGGCTAGATTATCTTATCCGATACATACAGACTGCGCTGTCTATCCACGTCAATTTCCTGGTGGCTAAACTTCAGCTACAGCTAACCGTTTCGCTGACATGATCCCTAGATGGAGTGGCAAACAGCTGAATGTGAAGAATCAGCAGCTTTCCCTGCTCTCTTCGCAAAGCGTGCCATCTTCGTCGGCAGCAGTGGGTCTCACCCACTTGAATGAAGGCATAGCCTGGGTATTTTGTTGAAACCTTCTTACACTAAGCGTTATACGGTTACGGTTTCAATGAAGCCGGGTCTCAACGATGCCCCCTGCTGTCACGCGGGCATTGGGCGGGCGCGGGCGGCGTCCAGAGCTTCTCTAGCATAATCGTCGCTTATGCACCGGCGGCCGAGAGTTCGTGAGAAACCATCTTCAGGCGCCAGGATGGGTGTGCAATACATACGACGACGAAGGGGAGTGTTTGATCAACGTATCCACAAGTGCATATAAGGCCTAACCCGAGGGGAGCTCGGCCTCGCTGGGCTCGAAAACCTTCTGCAAAAGGTTGCGACTCGCCAGGCCAAGTCGGTATCCTTGCCCGTGTTGACGGGGAGAGTCAATGATTGTCCCTCCGCAACGCCCCGCTGTTTATCACCAAGTACCCAACACCCCTTCTTTTGGATTGTATACCTTTTGCGAACGCGCATACATCGTTCAATACAGGCTTCCGGATCCAGGGAGGCGGATGACCGGGCCGGTTCGACCGTCAATGCCTTATCCGGACTTACTGTCTTTTTCACACGACTTGGCAAGTGGGAAAAAAGTTGTCAGTTTGCACTCAGCCTCAGCCACCCTCTGTCTCCTAGACCAGTAATGGTAGGCGAGTCTGAATTGTACCATTCGACCCGGATTAATCCCCCGCATATATCCTGAACCCACCGATAATTATTTAGAGTTTTTTTATTCCGTGAAATTTTGAAAAATATATTTTTTTGAACTCGGCCACTTTGGGTTCAAAATTGAATTGATCCCCCGAATTGATCCCGCGACCACCAGCTCAATTATTTCAATTTTTAGTAATTTCAAAAGTGGTTTTTTTTTGCTCGGTCAATGCGGGTTCGATGCAGGGGGTTCATACGAGTCAAATGGCATAATTCCGACTCGCCTGAGGGTGGCCGAGGCTGAGTGCAAACTGACAACTTTTTTCCCCTTGCCAAGTCGTGTGAAAAAGACAGTAATGAGTGCATCATGCTGAGCCAGGGGCGTTGCAAGTCGTCATGGTGGCGGTTAAAGTTCAGCTAGTCGGCCACATTGTTATCTGATGGAACCCGAACGTTTCAGGTACGGGTTTGGGGCCCATACGACATTCATGCCGACGTTCGCTGTGTATGTGGGTACTACTGGTATGTACATGGTTATAAATTTAAGTATATAGTAGGTTCGTGCAATGAGGTAAGTTGTGTGGTGACGCACGACGGCAGTGTTATGATAACATTCCCCTGATCCTGCCCTTGGCCGACAAACCCTCCAGCTCTAGTGAGCCAATCCCGTTCCGCATTCCTCTGCGCCACGTCTCGACGAGACTCTTTGCTTCGTATGGTGGGACGTCCCCGTTGAGGGTGCCGACAGTGATATGAAGGGTGTCTCTAACCTCAGCAGGCAATTTTGAGACGAACTCATGCCTTTCTTGTCCTGGATCAGCGTCGCTGCAAGATTCTTTGGCAAGCTCCAAGTCTTCAACGACCAATGCCATGACCCTGTCGTTCCAGACGAGATGTCCAAGAGTCAACGAGAAGAGCGGCGGTGCAGCCAGTCGAGCAAGTGCGGTGCATCGTTCCCAAAGGTCGGTGGCCTCGGGCAAACCGGCCTTGTGCGCGATAGTGATATGGGGTCGTTCGGTGATCCGTTTATCGCTGACCAATTTGTGCCAAAACGTCTTGCCATTATACGCGACGTCCTCCGCTTGCTCTATCTGGGGTGCGATGAGGGCCACACAGTCCATCTCAACCAATATCCCAAAGTATCGCGGTGGTGTAGGCCATTTTGCCTTCCTTTCGCTCTTATCCGCCCGCTCCTTCGTCGCTGGCGCATATCCTTTTGCGACTGCAATGGCTTCGTCAATTCGTTCCTGGCTGGGTCGCTCCAAGTCCAGGATATTGACGCATCCATAGACTGCACGGGCTACTGCTGCTTCGAGCGGCTCGTTGATATCCATTTCAATACTGGCATCAACTTCGGTGTCGGCAAGCTCTTCCGCATGGAGTAAGAATTGCCAGATGATGTCTTCATGTGACTTTCCAACCCAGTCGGCTCGTAGAGTCTGGTGTTTATCGCCACGATCAATGATACGATCTCCACATACTCGAAGTATTGTCGCTTGTGGCTGGTCCAGGGTCCAATTGATGGCAAGTAGGCGAACCGGCGGATGGATTTTGGCAACAGCTTCACGTAATGCCTCTCGATGTTGACGCAGATGGTTGTTTCTACATAGGGATTCCGTGAACAGTCCCTCCACGACACAAACACGAACCCACTTGTCAGCAATAACAACATCATGTTGTTTGAGGAGATTGATGACGTTTTTGATAAAGACGGGGGCCGACTTCTTGACCTGCACGTCATCGCTTTGGGTGTGTCCGAACCCAAAGAGATGCGCGAGTGCGACTGAGACCGACGTCTTACCTGGCCAGCACCATCAGCTCTACGACACTCGGAAAGAGCAGGGACCGACTCACCACACCCTGGAATAGCAACAGGCATGATGATGGTCTTACCGAACACCTTAACAGCCTGGTCTGACTCCTCAACGTTAGATAGATCTGCCTTCCCTTGCTCGGTGCCTAACCACTTCAAAAACCGATCCCTAGTGGCTATAATCCCCTTTCCCTGCGCATATCCCTGGAAGGCGCTTTGGTTTGTTTTAATCTCACTCTTGACCCACCCGAGATAAACCTGCGTCTCCTTGCGCTTCATTTTGGACTTTGGAAGTTTAACGTCGTCGAGCGAGCCTTTGGTGGACAAAAGTGACTTTGTAATTTCTCGCCAGTCACGATACATCATGTATGGTTCGTCAAACTTCACCTTGAAGAAAAACGAAGAACCAGTTGGAAAGGGCGGTCGCTTGACACAAGGTCCTACACCAGGTTTCGGGTCGACGATGCTGGTGCGGACAACAAATCCCTCCAGTGGCTCTCCATTCCATTTTCCCATCTTTGCGATCTCGTCAGTGAAGTTCTTCACTTGTTCGAGCGTGTCGTAAACGATGGTCGCCGTTTTCCGGAAGCCCCACTCTTCTGCGAACGCATCTATGATGTGCGTAGGCAGGGTGTGGAATTCCCTGCAATTCTCATTTATGCCATGCAGATAAAGGCCAGACTTCTCCGGTGGGTAGGCCAGCACATGTTCCTCAAAGTTGTCATCGCAAAGCTTCCCGAAGAGGAGCCGCCGTTAGTATCGCAGCTATAAACCATGGCGGGGCGGTGAAACCCACCTCTGCTACCGCCGTCCAGTTCTTCTCCCAGAGTGCAGCAGCGAGTTGCTCTTCCGTTTTCCCCTTTGTTGCGAGATGTGTTTTGAGCCATCTGTGACCAGCTTGTGAATGTGTCTCCAGGACACCCTCCATCTCTCCTAGGGCGTGTTTGGACGTGACGATCAACTTGGAAGGCGAGATTGCAGCGATAAAAATGATGCAGCCATTTGACTTGACCGACAGCGTGTACTCTGGACCGGTATGCGCCTCCAAGGATGACCACTGACGCACACGCGCAACCAACGAACGGCAAAGGGGAGAGGGGAGAGTGGGCAATGTGGAATCAGAAATCAATTTCTTCTCCGCGAACCCAAGAGAATTTTTACAACTTACGTCCGTCCAGGCCATTTCCCCAATGTTGAAGAACTTGTCGTATCCACGGGCGACGATCTGATAACGGGGTTGGTCGCTGCCCGCCTCCTTCTCGAGCTCTCTCGTGAACAGACCGCGGGCGAGCGTCGGGAACGGCGACGGAACGTCATAGTACTTGAACTCGTTCATCTTCCAGCTCCGAATCTCGACCGTAGGGTCCGACGGCGCAGAATACATAGTCGATCGAATGAGCTTGGGAGACTTTTGCGAAATCCGATGCAGATCAGCGATGAGCTGCGAGTCGTTGGCGTTGAAACGTGATCCGATCATCATCGTAGGGTGTGTCTTGTGGATACGAAGTACGTCAAGGAAGCTGAATGTAGCATGAACGCCTCGAGGTACATATACAGTCATCGTCTTATCACTGTCTCATAAAGGCAGTTTCAACGCATCGCAAGGTGGCCAAACACAAATCCTGTGCCTTGACACTTGGTATTGGACAAAGATACAGGGACTTTATCTTAATGTCACATCCAAGACAGAACGGATCATCCAGATCCCTTCGCAATCGTCAACGTCCTACATAATCATGCAACCCCAGCCCCCACGACGCTGCTCTCTCAGGCGTCTCTCTTGCTCCTCGGCTTCTCGCTGCCGTTGCCATCTGTTCAGACGTTCCATTCTCTCTTCTTCCTCGCGCCAATTGAGTACACCCCATTGAAGGTCAGCGTCCAAATTGCGCTGGTTCAATGCTGGACGTGCAGCGTGCAATCCAGCGAGACGGCGCGCCTCTGCCTGTCGAAGAAGCTCTCGCTGCTCTTCGATATCGACCGGAATGCCGATGTAAACTGGTGGCTCCGGAACAGCCGGGGTATCGCCATGGATCGTCCCATGGGCGGTGTGCATATGGGGGTAAATCGTCTCGGCGGTAAAGGTCCCCATACATCGCCAACAGATGTGTGCGCCGCACCTGCGTGCAAGCCAATGGCTTGGTCAAAACTGCATGAAAGAGTAGAAACGTTTGCGTACCGGCACGTCATGTGGTTACACCCCTCCAGTTTCTCGATCGGTACGCTGCACTGGGGGCATTTCTTCACGCGCCCATTTTGCGACGCAATCCAAGCGTCGTTTAGGCGCTCTTGTTCTGCAGGGTCTCGCCGTGCTTTGCTTTCAGCACAAGAGAAACCATCATGTGCATCTTCATGACATCCGTTGCACACGGCGGAGAAACAGGACGGACAATGGAGTGTTTGAGGGGGGGTGCCAGCCTGAACGGCACGATAGATCTGCGTGCAGTCCGGAGTTTTGCAGTGCTTGAACTCTTCAGGGCGTTTTGCGATACACGCATCGAATGCCGCCTCTAGAAGCCGATTGAACGATGCTGGAGGAAGAAACTGCTGAATAATGGGAATTGCGATTGCAACGCGACACTGAGCCTCATCTCCGAGGCAAATAAGAGGCAGTTGACTTGATTCGAGAGCCGACGAGATGAGATGGCGGAGGCAGGCGACACAGTACGTATGCCCGCAGCCTAGCTGATGCGGAGAAGAGACACTGTCGTAGCAAATTGGGCAGGTTTGGCCACCTTGCGATGCATTAAGAAGGTTGACACTGCCTTCATGAGACAGTGTGATAAGACGATCTAGAGCATGCCGAGCTTCTTCGCCGCCTGAAACAGTTATTTTTCTGGAGGACATCGAGAACCTAACGTTGTTCTCTCCGAGCGTCTCCTTCAACTGCTGGATCCCTTCTCTGACAAAGAAGCCCACAGAATGCCGCGCGATAGTGACGGTGTAGTCCAAAGAAGCAAGCCTGTCGAGCTCGCTCTTGATCATCTCGCGGGCGTGATCAACAGCTCTTGGCATCCCGTAGACATTCAAGGATTGACGTTTCCAGTCAGCGCGCAGGTACGCGCCAGTCTCCGAATAGACACGAGAGACGAACGGATTTCCGGGAATGCCCAGTGACCGATGCCAACCCTCCACCTTGTCTCCCCTAGCCAGATTCTCGATCCTCACCTTCAAGGCTCCTGTCGCTTCCCTGACTGACCCAGAAAGTTGAATGCGAACAACATTCCCAAAGTTGCGCACATTGAGTGTGCAGGCTTTCTTGTCTTTGATAGAGCTCAAAAGGGAGTCCCACTGTGCCGTTTGAGCCTTGTATTGTTCGCCCGGAATAACAAGCGTGAAGTGCATCGGATCGGGAAGTCGGAGCCAAACAGGTTGGTTGCCATATCGCTTCTCCGAGAGACGTGTGTAGGCGATGTGAGCCTCATCCCACGTGGAGAAGTGAGCGCGTGCAGAGACAACACCCTGCATGGTACAGGTGCTGGGAGGATCTTCAAGTTTCTCAAGACCTCCTGGAATAGCCCGCTCGATATCGTCCCGAACGAGTCTAGTGATTTGCTCAACGGTGTACGTGATGGTGGGTAGTCGCTTGACAGATGTTGAGCCCGTGAAGCCAATGAGCTCCTCATCGGTAATAGAGGGCGGAAGGTTATTAATTCGAACCGCGTTTAGTCGTAAGTTGGGTATGTAGCGACCACGGGGTTGAGTATTCATCTCGACTCTGATGCAACGACCACCATAAA
>JBBPJN010000334.1:0-16436 GCA_038088755.1 Boletus aff. separans
GTCTTGCCATCCTTAGCGCCACAGTTGTGTTCATCTTTGTCAAGCCCCTCACTCACAATGGAATGGCCGCGGAAGATGAGGCAGTATGTGTCTTTTATTCACCCCCCTCTCAAGTGGTTTGTTATGACATCTGTTCTACAGTTCCGCCTCTACCTGGAGGAGAACGGATTCGACACATCTCGGATGGGCACGCGTGACTCGGAGACTTCGTCCGATTACTCGAGCGATGAGAAAAACTATCAGAAGGTCACGGCGTAGTGGCGGATCTTGATGTACCTTTTCATGCCGTGACGAAATGTTTTCCACTGATGCCATACCATTGTTCGTTCTCAAAGCATTCGTATTTTAAAATTACTTCCGACGTCGGATGTTGGAGAGTGCCCCTCAGATCGAGTCCATTTCAAGCTAGCCTCTATGTAACGATATTGACAGTAATGAACAGATGGCTGATTTGCCGGACGGAGCAAGCTACGGAGTTTTCCTTTGCATATGGGTCCAGACTGGTCAAATCTTCCGAAAGGCGGAGTCAATCGTTGTGTGATCTTCATCTCATTTGCAATGTCAAACAGGAGGAAATAAGGCTAGGGTGGCGGTCGTGATGACTGGAGTGGCCCCTTGAAGGTGTAGCCGAAAAAAATAAACCTCCTACTAGCGGAAGGTGACCTTTCACGAGCCTGACACAGTTCTTAGCTCGACCCACAGCACTGAACGATCCAGAACTCTCAGGCTTGCGGTGATGGCCATCCTCGCCATTTTCATGTACAGAAGCGAGGGTTGTGCAGGGCACTCGTCAGTATATGGCTAAGCATAGTAATGGCTAATGATGATTTAGAAGATGGCCGTGATAAGTAATAAGGTCAGACGTCAACTCGCCACCTTTTACCAGCCAACGATTCGTTGTATACAATTCAATTGTACAGGCCGGCGTAAACCTACATGAGCATCGACGAAAGCATCCGAATAGATAGAGTGCTAAAAAAACATCACCAACACGTAAGAACGAAGATAATCGATAATCGAGAGAAGGGCCTAGGTCCAAGTCCGTTCCCAATGTCTATCTCGCACCGAGCCAATGCATGGCGGCCTTCCAAACGACGAACGGTATCGGGAGTATAAAACCGGAAGGCGGGTCTTTCTTGAGATTCCGTTCTTGTGCTGCAACTCTCATGGCCTCCACCTCCCGTCGAGCCTTTGCGAGTTCTTCTTGCAGCTGGGCGTTCTTCTGACGTTCCATAACCTCTCGCTCCGCTGCCTCTGCCTGCAGCCGTCTCCGATAATCTTCGGACTCTGTAACTCGTCTGTGAAGCTCCGCTAGTTCTCCCTCCAGTTTCTTTTTGCGCTCGTGTTCTTCCGCCAATCTAGCTTTCTCTTGAGCCTCAGAGGCCAACGCTCTGGAGAGTTCTGCGGCACGTTTTGCCTCCGCAGCTCGACACTCCTTTTCGGCAAGTTCTTCCTCCATCGCCTTGCGAACTCTCGCAATTTCTTCTTCGAGCCGTTTTTTGAAGGATTCCTCCCGTAGCCTAACTTGTTGGCGCTCTTCCTCGAGTCTTGCTAGAGCGGTTTCCCGAGTTCTCCTCGCCGCCTCTGCCTCGCCCTCTCTCCGGGCTAGATCTGCCTCGGCAGTCGCGTCCTTTTCTTTACGGTGACGTGCGAGCTCCTCCTGCAAGCGCAGCCTGCGTTGTTCTTCCTCCTGTAGCCTGAGGCGGTACTGTTCCTCTAGATGTCGAATACGACCCTGTTCTTCTTTCCGTAGAGCTTGTTCCTCTTGTTCTTTCTTGGCGTGAGCTTCCTCCATGGTCCGTCGTACGCGCTCCGTTTCCTCCAGGATATGTCTCTGGTACCTCTCCTTCTCATTCTGCAGAGCCTGGTTCTGTTGTTCGAGGAGGAGGGCATGAGCTTCCGCTTGGGCTTGGCTTGCAACAGCGGCCTCGCGATCGCGGCGCTCCTGCTCAGCAGCAACCCTCTCCATCTCCTGTCGAGCTCTCGCAATCTCGTCCTGCAAGCGAGCTCTTTCGCGTTCCTCCTCCAGTAGTCTGGCTTTTTCTTCTTCCTCCTTGATTTTCGCCTGACGCTGGAGTTCTGCTTCGAGCGCAAGAGCCCGCTCATGCTCTCGCCTGATCTTCTCCGCTTGTTCCGCTTCAGCCTGTTTTTTCTCGGCTTCCGCTCGTAGCATCTCTTGTTGCAAGGAACGTAGGTACTCCTGGTGCTGCGCTTCGGCGAGCTCTCGGGCCATGCGCTCCTCTTCAAGCAAACGAGCCTTCTGTTCTTCCGCTTCCTTTTTCTCATTCAACAACTCTGTTTCGCGTCGCGCATGTTCAACCTGCGATATCTCCACCTCTTTGCGGGCCTGGAGGACCTGTTCCTGCATTCCCTCGAGCTCCAGCACGCGGCGACGATTTTCGTTCTCCATTTCCGCGATCTTAGATTCAAGTCGCGCTTTCTCCGCGACAAAGTCTGCCGCCATACGCTCTGAATCGCGTTGTATGCGCTCGATCTCCTGCCGCCTTCTCTCGACTTCTTCTTGGAGCTCCGTCCTGGTCTCCTCGTCCTTGGCGCGCATCGCAGCTTCCATCTCGTGACGAAGCTTCTTGAGCTCCTCATCGTGACGGTCAGCCTGCTCCTTCAAGGCACGGGAGAGCTCGGCTCCGGCAGCGGTATGAGCGAGATCCTTGTGTTCGTTCACGAGCTCGTGCTGGATGAGAAGCGTAGCAGCCTGGGAATTGATCAAATGACGAAGGATGGCCAAGGCGGATGGCTGGGTGCCGTTGTGGCGGAGCAGTCGCGCGCCCTTTTCGAGGACGGGCTTGAAGAACTTGTCGTTGTTGGCAAGCTCTTTCTCGCGTGCCTCACCGATCTTGGGGTCGACGTTTGACCACATGTTGGTTACGATGAGGACGTTGCGGAGGGTGCTATCTCCGCATAGCTCGCGGAAGATACGGAAATTGCGCTTCGATGTGCCGCCCATCCTGACATCGGAGATCCGATGCATGTAGATGATACCGGCGAGCTTGGCGCCTTGCTCATAACTGGGCACGGTCCGGTCACTCGGGTCGTTCTCGTGTCCTGATTGCTAGGGGGAAGGTGACTTACGTGTTAGACAGGTAGGCTGCGATGGACGAGAGAATGTCCGTGTCGCTGCGTGTCGTGTCGTCGAATCCAGGCGTGTCAATCAAGGTGACGATGCGCCCGTTGAGGAGGAACGGTCTGGACGTGCGTACTTCGGACGTGCAGCTCTCCAGGCCACGGCCGACGGGCAGGTTGGACCCGCTGGCGAGGTTGATAAACTGTCAGATGCAGTGGTCAGTACACGTTGACGCGTCGCGTCGCACTCGGGGGCTGCGTACGGTGGATTTACCACTTCCGGTGGATCCCATGACGCTGTACATGCCATGTTAGAGAACGACGAGTCGGACAGTAGAACCAAGATCGTACGCAATTCTGATTTCTTTCCCGCGAGAAGCCATGTTTATTCCGATGCAAACGAGGAAAGGAGGGGGAAAGGGTTGTAGGGCTTCGGGGGCGGAGAACGAGCGAGTTCGAGCTGTGAGACCGCTGAGGGTATTGCTTATATCCCCCACAAGGACCTACACCACGTACCCTATTCACGTATGTATTGCTTCATGACACCGATCGAAGGACACATGTTTGCGGTTCTTGGTGACACCCTCTCCAACGACGAGACACGAAAGCACCTTTTCAGCGTTTCACTGATCGGTTATTAGACTGGCCACGATGAGTCCTGCTGCTGCGAGTGCAACCCCTGAATATACGGGGACTTCGCGGAGCCACAGCGAAACTGGGGTGCACGCAAACGTTCATTGTTGCGACGTTACCACCAAGACCCCGTCGGATGCTCTAGGCTGTGGCAGACATAGCATTAATATTGGTAAGGTCTAGCCTGTGGCCCGCACATCTAGATCTCGACCCAACGTTCAACCGTCCAATAGTACACCACGAAAGGCGCTTAACAAGAGCACGAGAATATGATGAGCCAGCTCGCAAACACTACATAACGTGCTGGGCTGGGCGAATCACCCTTCCTTCACCTGCAGTATCTCCTCAATCCTGCGTAGTTCAGTCTGATAGTCAGACGCAAGCCGGGCTGCCTGGCTCTGCGCCTTTTCCAACTCGGCTTCCACCTTGCGCACCTCTTCTTGGAGCTCTCTTCGACTTTCCTCATCCTGGCTTCGCTCAGCGTCAGCCATCTCTTCCTGGAGAGCTTCCAGCTCCTTCTGGTGCCGCGCGGCGAGTTCAGACATCTCCTTATCGAGCTGTTTATATGCGGCCGTCTGGGTGATATCCATGCCTTCTCCCAGCTCTCGCTGGATTTGAAGCACCACGGGTTCCTTGTCAATCAAGTTCCCGATGATTTGGTGAGCGGACCGTTTCGTGTTATCGTGCCGCAAAATCTTCGCCCGCTTATCAAGGATTGGCTTGAAGAAGATGTCCTTGGTGGCGAGTTCCTGCTCTCGGGCATTTCCATCTTCCGCAGTGACTGTGCCCCACATATTAGTGACGATGATGACGTTGGGGTAAGCTTCTTCGCCGCAAAGTTCCTGAAACATTCTGAAATCACGCCGAGCCGAACCCCCGACCCTCAAGTCGGAGATCCTGTGCATATAGATGACACCAGCAAGGCGTGCGCCCTGCTTGTTGCTGAGGAATGCGTCAGCCGATAGAAGGATGACTCTGGATGCAAGCATACGTGGTGACCAGGTACGCAGCAATCAGCTTCAAGACGTCGGTGTCGGTCAATGTCGTATCGTCGAACCCGGGCGTATCAATCAAGACGACTTGCTGTCGGCCGACGTAAAAGGGCGCTGACGTCTGTACTTCATTGGTGCAACTCTCCAAACCAGATCCTTCTCGAAGGTTGGACCCCGACGCGAGGTTGATGAACTGAAGTTTGGAGGTAAGCGGAGAGCAGACTCATCGAAACCAACCGAGGAACAAACCGTCGTCTTTCCACTACCAGTGGATCCCATGACCCTGATGTGACTGATAAGCACGACAGAGGGACGAGGGCAAGGAGGACGACGCACGCAATGTAGATTGTTTCGCGGACTGGTGGAGCAACTATGGGAGAGTGTGGAAGCTTTGGCTCCTCGTCGGCAAACTTGTCGAGTTGCTTGCGTCTGGCACACGTCAAGATTTGGCCCATCGTTGGTGAGTTGTGAGGGATGAATGTGAACAGTGGCCAACGAGATATCCGGGACGGAACTGACGTTTCATACAGCACGTGTTGGCAATGTTGTATCACATCGGGTCACGCGATGGATTCGCCTTGCGTTGAGGGGGTGCTCAGAAGCGACGCAGCTTCCATTTTCTGGTGCTGTTGCTGTGATTCTGTAATTCATGTTGGTTGGCGGCGAACACGCGTTTGTGCCGTGGATGGATAAGTGTCAGCATGGGAGCCAAATCGACCTGAGGAGGCGACTTCTTGGCGAGGTTCGGAATTGAATGGAGGCTTTATTGTTTTTCTGGAAAGCAAGGAAGACGCCTGGGTTGACTGAAGAAGAGAAGATTAAGCTCGGTGATGATAAGAGCGTAGAAAGTTCCAAGGTCGTTCCCGGCAGAAAGATCGCTGGGAACGTGACCCCTGTGGATTCGAGAACCCGGAAAAGCCTGGGAGGATGAGATAGCGAGATGGATCACCCATCGCTAGTCCGTAAACGAGCTCGGACGCGTGTCGCCTTTCTGCCTCTCCCACCGGCCAGCGTTCTGCAAGCACTCGGGACGTTTAGGCGTCGACGTTGAGCTCGCCGATGGTAAGAGGGCCAGCGATGGCGTGTGATCTGTTCGAAAAAAAAAAGTGGCCTGATGTTGGTGGTGACACGTATAAAATTTGGCGCAGCTCCCCTCTCCATCGTTCTCTTTTTGCTCGGGCCCCGTCCTCCTCGCCATGGATCTTGTCTTACACATCGCCGACGAGTACGTCCTCGACAGCGTATGGGCTCGTCTCGTCCCCCTTAACGACCCCTTCGCCGACGACCATCCCTTCCTCGTTGGCAATACGTCAACCATAGCCCCTCCACCGCAGTCCGCATGGCCGAGAGATTACATTCCCAGACAACTGTTGTCGTTGATTGTGATCACCTTGATTGGCATTCACCTCCTTTACTTCATTTTCGCCAGCCTTTCCTTCCAATTCATATTCAATCACGAAATGATGCGACATCCACGCTTCCTCAAGAACCAGATCAGAGCCGAGGTTTTGTGCAGCCTGAAAGCGTTTCCTGGAATGACGCTATTGACGCTCCCCTGGTTCCAAGCCGAGGTCATGGGCTATTCCAGGTTGTACGACGACGTGTCCAAGTATGGATGGTTTTACCTTGTCTTCTCCGCCCCCTTGTACGTGTCATTTTCGTTGGGCGTCACTCATGCTCACGCATGTCCAGCTTCTTGGTGTTTACCGACTATCTCGTATACTGGGTCCATCGTACCCTGCACCGTCCGTTGCTATACAAGACCCTCCATAAGCCTCACCACAAATGGATAAGTACGTGGTATCGGTTCTCTGGGTTTCTCGTCGGTTGATATACTTTGCCTCAGTACCGACCCCTTTCGCATCCCATGCATTCCATCCTGTGGACGGATACTTGCAGTCCGTGCCGTACCATTTCTTTATATTCCTGTTTCCCCTTCACCGATGGCTGTACTTGGGTCTCTTCGTGTTCGTCAACTTTTGGAGCATATTGGTATGAAGCCTCGTCTGTACTTGAGACGTTTCATCTAACGCATTCGTCCGCATAGATTCATGATTCCGATATGATTACCGGCCATCCGCTTGAACACGTCATCAACGGTCCCGCACACCACACGCTGCACCATCTCTATTTCACAGTTAATTACGGTCAGGTACCCGCTGCCCGTTGATTAGACAAGTTTTGGCCGCTAATCTCCTATCGACAGTACTTCACGTGGGCAGATCGTGCGGGTGGCTCGTATCGCCAGCCAGAGTCACAGCTTGACCCTTTGCTGGAAATTCCGAGGGAGAAAGTGCTATGAGTTTTGTGTTCCGAGCATTGTACACACGCATAGACTGATTTCAGGTACATCTACCCGAAGCTACTAATCTGTGATATGATTAATCTTCAATGCATGTACGCGTCGGACTGGACGATATAGACAACCTTGACTGCGACCTCCATGCTGGATCTCCCGTGGCAACGCTGTCGACGTTTGGTGGCAGTGAGGTATTGTGAATGACGTCATGTGCCCGGATCTCCACCTTGGTGGGAACGAGCGAGCTCAACGGGAGGAACACCGAAGCATGCTCACAACGCAGCACAAAGCACACAACCAGCCAGTCCACACACGCACGACGGTGACCTTGGACTGTGCGCGCATGGTGACACTCAAACAATGAGGATTTGGTCAGGAAGACGGCAGCAAGACGGGCAGTGCCCAGGATCGCACAATCCTTGCTGACGGCGAGGGCGCCGAGTGTGGTTCGGGCTGTGTGTACGACGCGACGGCGAGCCATGCGTCGAGAGGGCGATACTGAGACATGTGCATGAGGCAGCAGCGTGCACTCGACCGGGGATATTTTCAGGTGCACCATGCAGGGGGTAGGTGGCGTGAGAAGAACGCGTGCGCTGTCTCATCGACTCACACTACGACCATGTCTTTCTTTGGCTCGGCAGCCGCGTCCACCACGCCCGCTGCCACGGCAGACAAGGACATCGAAGTCGCAGAGCCCCCATCAGACTCCATATCCTCCCTTGCGTTCTCTTCTGCCGCCGACTATCTCGCCGTCGGCAGCTGGGACAACAATGTAGCTTCCATTTTCTTCATATCTCGCCGGTCATTGACGCGTGTCCCAGGTCCGTCTGTACGAGGTCGGCGCAGGTGGTCAGACACAGGGCAAGGCCATGTATTGCCATCAGGGACCAGTGCTCAGCGTCTGCTGGAACAAGGTGGGTCCTATGTCACGCCGATCATTCGAAATCGTCTCAGTCACCTTAAAGGACGGGAATAAAGTCATTTCGGGCGGTGCAGACAACGCAGCACGCATGTTCGATATCACAAACGGGCAAACAACGCAAGTCGCGCAGCATGATGCGCCAATAAAAGTCGTAAAGTGGATAGAGACACCACAAGGCAGCATTCTGGCCACTGGCAGTTGGGACAAGACACTCAAGGTTTGTTCGCACCACGATTGATCGCGGACTTGACGCGCTAACTGGATACTCTCACCCGTACACAGTACTGGGACCTCCGTTCTGCCAGTCCTGTTGCCACAGTGCAATTACCGGAGCGTTGCTACACCATGGACGTCCAATATCCTCTTCTGGTCGTTGGCACAGCGGAGCGTCATATTCAAATTTACAATTTGACAAATCCATCCACAGCATACAAGGTTGGCACATGATGTCACGCTAACTGCGCCCATTAATGTCGCCATATCCAGACCATAACATCCCCCTTGAAGTGGCAGACCCGTGTAGTGACTTGCTTCACCAACTCCCCGAGTAGTGGCTTCGCAGTTGGCAGTATTGAAGGTCGTGTGGCAATACAGTACGTTCCTGTCAGGCAAACTTTTTCGCGTGACCAACTCGTCTATACAGATACGTCGAGGACAAGGACAGCTCGTGAGACTATTCAAATCATTAATGATGAGGCTCTGACGTTCGTTGCAGGAATAATTTCTCTTTCAAATGTCACCGCAGAGATCAGACCCCAAACGCAAAAGATCAGTCACTGGTGTATGCGGTGAACGACATCACCTTCCACCCTGTCCACGGAACTTTCTCTACTTGCGGTGCGCTTACTTACTCACGGCAACGTGTTTTCATTCATGCTTGTTTGAACAGGTTCTGATGGAACCATCCATTTCTGGGATAAGGACGCGCGTACGCGGCTAAAGAGTACGCTGTAACGCGTTGTCTATTCGAACTGGTTCTTACCCTTGTGTCATGCAGCTTTTGAGGTTGCACCAGGTCCGATCAGCGCCACGACGTTCAACCGCAACGGTACAATCTTTGCATATGCTATCTCCTACGACTGGTCAAAGGGTCACAGTGGAATGACCCCGGGCCATCCAAACAAACTCATGTTGCATGCATGCAAGGAAGAGGAAGTCAAGAGGCGACCAAAGAAGTAGATGAAACCATAGCCTTGCCATTAAGCTTATCTTACCTCCAAGTCTGTACATTCATACTTGCTCGGTCTCTTTGATGATGTACGATAATACCATCTTACCGCCGACACTTCGCGACTTTGCTCCGTTCTAATGTACATTCTTGGGCGTTCTTCTTGGTTATTTCCGTTGTTCAGTTCATGCTCATTATTACAGTCCCACGGTACGTACGGCGTTGAAATGAGCTCCTGACGTCGGTCCAAGAATGCACGCTATGCCACTAGGGATTGTTCTTAAGACGCTCCACTACCTAATGCACACAGAAGAATGAGCACCTTCCCGCAAATTCTTTGCAGCGCTCTCCAGGACGTTGTCGACGCGCGACAAGACCGCAATCGTCTCATCCTGGCGATTCAGCAATTGAACAGGACAGGCAATGAGAATCCAGAAGCACGACGGTCGTCCCGTGCCCTGCCCCACCTCACCCAGAGCTTGGCAGCTAAAGGCCTCGCTAATAGGGAGTGAACGTGAACTCCGACATCGCCTTTGCCTCTCGCTCTCTCTTTGGCTACTACGGGTGACTGACCTGACCATGCACCGAGCGCGCTTCACCGGCAACGGCGGTGTGGACGAGCATCTTGCCCCTCTCCCTCTGTCATCCCAGCCGACGTACCATATGTTCTCCAGCACACCAAGAGGGCTCGAGCGACAGTAGCCTGGGTCCACCGTGCAGGCGATCACGCCAACCAGCTCCCAAATGAACCTCTCCATACATGCCAACAGTCAGTCGCTTCTTCGTAAAGAATGCAATTTTTTTTTCGATTTTGATGCATGCCGCATTGCTCACATCGAGCGACCACTAAGCGTGTCAATCACGTTTCTCCATCGTCGCTTGGCACGCAGAACACACGAGGATGAAACTAGAGCCATATTTCGTTTTTGACTGTGGATGGTTTCGAGGACGTTGGTCCTGTGTCCCTGAACGTTTCAAGGTGGAAGTATCGAGATGACGCCCAGGCGCGACACGACCGACACCCAAGGGCGGCAGCGAAGGCGTTCACCAAGGACGCCAGGAGCATACTCAACAATGTCTCGAACAGACGACTGACTTTTGCAAACCTAGCGTGAAGAACGGGAAAAAAAAAAAAGATCATTCGGCCACCACCAACTTACAGCATAGACGAGACGAAGACGTGGGGGGTTGCAAGACTTTGCCAACCATCCAGAACACCCCATTCCCTTTCTGAAGCGACAAACCAATCTGCAAAAACGAGACCATGTCTTTCAAAGGAAGTCAAGCCGCGCCGCCAGGCGGTCGCCTTTTACTAAACACTCCCCCCCCTCCGCCCCCGCGGGCGCTCGCGACGCGCACCGACAGCCACCCACTCGAACGTGACATATACGCAAACGTGTATTTGCGCGCCAGTGCACGCTTCCTGTTCACTGCGACGACGATCAGCAACTCGTGTCTGCTCACCGTACAATCATCTTAGCCTCAGTGAAGGGCATTTCAACCATTGAATTCGACGTAGGCTGGATACCGCCATGGATGGGACAATGGTGGAGAGCGATGAACAGAAGAGCTTTGCCAGGCGGTGAGGCAAACGTGTGCGAATTCGGAAGGGGGACAAGTGCACGTGCTGCGACTGATCAGTGACGCCATCGCATGTGTGGTGGAGCCTGGAAGTGTCATGGGATGTCGTGTAAAAAAACCGAGACAACGGGTTCCGAATAGATGTTTCGCTTGTGACTGTCTTATTTGAGTGACGCAGAGATGTAGCCAAAAGCATAACTGCAAAGAACTTCAGCTGTGGGGATCACCTCGACTTTGCAAATGCATGCGAGTGACATCATTCGATTCTGGTTTGTCGTAAAAGGCGGGTTGGCGTAATGGTAACGCGCTAGTTTCCGGCGCTAGAGATTCTGGGTTCGAGTCCCAGGCCTGTCGCTTTTTTTTCATGTCCTCTTGCGATCAGAAACCTTTGTTTTGACATTCAGTCTACTAGGACTATAGCTATTTTACATGATGCAGGTACAGACACTTTGGTTTTCACATTCGGGCTATACACTCACAAAAACTAAAGCCACTCTTACTAGCAGCACATTACCGATGCTCTTTCACTGCTTTTCGAAAACGGGAGTGTTGAATGTACCATCAGGATCTGATGGACAATTATTCTGCAATTGCGTAACACAAATTTTGTTAAGGACTTACCTCGCCCTTCGCGGTAGATATACTTCTTGTCCGTTTGCGCGAGGTGCATGAAATGGCTCGCTATCTCATGAGCCACGATCGCGACCTTTGCATTGTGGAGTGCCCCTGCACGAACAGCAGCTGCAGCCACGTCATATCTCGAAACATGGTTACACAGCATCATCTGATACGCTCTAGTCAGTACAACCAGGTAAGACAAAACTAACAAAACGAACGTCAAAGGGAGACGTCGTGGTTCCTTCTTCTTGATACCTGTTCGCCGTCATCGTCATCTAAAAATCGTGGCCCTCCCAGGAAACAAACAACTGACCCGCCAATTGAAATCCTTTCGAGACTCGGCCGGCCATACAACAGACCCTTCACCTCGACCGGATAGCTGTGATAGTTCACGATGACGCGCCTGTCCGGTGTAAAAAGGGAATCAAAGTCCTCATTGCTAAGTGCATGAGGGTGGCTTCCTGGCGGGCCGAGAATCATCAGATCCATCACATTCACAACGCGGACCCGCAGGGCAGGGATTAATTTGCGGAGGAGAGCGGCCGCTGTAACAACCTCGAACGTAACTTCTGTGCCAATGCCGACAAGGACGCTGAACTGTTCGTTAGAAGCATATTGGAAACGAGAAGAATTGTCGTACACATCTGGGTTTACTCCCTCTTCAGTGCTCGCAAATTTCCAAACGGAGGCACCAGCTACGCGATGCTTCGCGGGAGTTAGTCGTACGTCGGTCCAATGTAACCAAAAAACATACACGGTCCGCCTCCTCCGGACTCAGCCATACTGTCGTTGGTTGCTTACTGCCAACCATGAGGTTAATGTAATTTTCAGACCTCAAACAGTGTGCCACAGTGGAAAGGAAACAATTCGCGTCAGGTGGTAGATAAACTCGTGCCAGTCTCGGTTTCAGATCGAGGAGGGCACCGATGAATGAAGGATTCTGATGCGAGAAACCATTGTGTTCCTGTCTAGCCCAGGTAGAGGTCTCCAAAAAGTTGACAGGGCCAATATCGTGACGCCAATCAGTCTCGCGAGCCTAAGCACTGAATGTTGTCGATGCATTACGGAAAGCAAACAGACAACACAAACCATCTTCACAAACTTGCTGTATTGCACCATCATGGTGTGGATGATGCCTATGAAAGCTTCGTACGTCGGGAAAAGACCTGTCCTTCCTGTAAGTGTATATCCTTGGAGCATACCCTGACATGTGTGTTCGGAAAGGATTTCAATGACGCGTCCTCCCTGGGCACGAGAAGCAACGTCCCACTGGAAGTTTCTCCCTGTTACGTCCAATACAGCATCAAGCTTGTTCGAAACAAGCTCGTCGGGGGAGAAAATCCTAAAGGTGGATGGATTGCTAACGAGAACGTCTCAGCTTCAACAATTGGAATGCAATACATGAAACGCCCACTGTTTAATCACTTCGCCAAGGAAGTTTCCAACGGCTTTCATGCAGCTTGCCTCACGACCACTCTGAACACCCAATGGCATCCAATCAGGAACCGCAAGTGGCTGGTATGCAGCGTATGCCTCCTTCCTGAACCCCAGCCTCTTCTCCTTGACAGCAGGGACAATCTCCGTGACGTCATTCATCGGTGCACCATCAGTCTTGCCCTGTGTGCTGTCGACAGCGAAAAGCTCCTCGGGATGATAGCTGAACAACCACTCTTGTAATAACTCGAGCTCCTCCTTTGACGTCTTGGCCTCGGGAAGCGGTACTTGATGCGAGCGGAATGAACCTTCTACAAACTCCCCGCGTAGCTTCTTAGGACAAGACCAACCCTTCGGGGTTCGTAAGATCAGCATTGGCCAACGAGGTTTCACAATGGGTTTCCCAGAACGTGCTGCCTGCTGAATACGGGAAATCTCTCCAAGGGCCCATTCCATTGCCCCGGAGAGATCTCTATCGATGTTTGGCAAGTCGTCAACGATACAAACTTGATAGCCGTAGCCACTGAAGACATATTCGTAAATGCATGTGTAGGAATGAAGCCATGCTAACCTGAACAATGAAATCAACTCCTTATCGTCCATACATCCGAATATGGTGCGTTCTGAAATCTTGAAGCCATTAAGATGCAGAATAGGAAGCACAGCACCAGACTCTGCAGGATCGATATACTTGAACGCATGCCATGCGGTCGCAGTGGGGCCAGTCTCGGCTTCTCCGTCACCGACAACGCAAACGGCAACGAGGTGTGGGTTATCCATGACAGCGCCAAACGACACACTGAGAGCGTATCCTAATTCTCCGCCTTCGTGGATACACCCAGGTGTCTCGGCATTAATATGACTGAAGAATCGTCAGCTTCATACAACAGGAATTAAGTAGCACACGCCTCGGGAATCCCCCCGGAGTGCTAAACTTTGTGATGAGCCTCGTCAGCCCAGCTCTGTCACGAGAATAACGTGGCCAGAAACATGCGAGAGCTTCCTCCAACCACAAACAAGAAAGAATGGCAGGTGCGCCGTGGCCTAAGGGGAAAAAATCTGAACACGAGCAGAATACGTCACTAAAAAGAAATTAACCGGGTCCTACGACAAGGAGAGCATCTAGATCTGTCTTCTTGATGATGCGGTTGAGATGGGCGTATACAAGGACGAGTCCCGGGCACGTGCCCCAGTGGCCAAGCAAGCGAGGTTTGATGTCGTCCGAGGTGAGCTTCCTCTCGAGGAGAACATTATCTTTCAAGAAAATCATGGCTAAGGCGGCGTGTCAGCAGGGACGGATAGAAAAGCCGAATAGAAGCAAATTACCGGCAGCGACGTAATTCGCAGCTTGCTTGAACTTGCTGAGAGAGGCAAGTTCAGCGGGAGTGATGTCCGAGAAAGTGCTGGCTCGCACACGATAATCCAGCACGGAGTCGGGGAGATGGGACGGGTCGGCGGGTGGGTTAGCCTGAGCGAGACGCTGGCCAGGCATCGTGAACGCGAAAGCTAAGAAATGATGTTGAAAGTAGAGAGGAGAGATTGCATTCCAACTATGACCGCATACAAATAGGAGCGATGTATGTCGGCCCAGTTTGGACTCCTGGTTTGGTTTGCGTGAACCAATCGAGCCTAGTTCATATTGATAACTGAGCCAGCACTCGGCACGAAGAATGTCTGCCGTCATCATGACGAGAAGCCCTTCCTCCTGGCCCAGCTCATCTAGGACGTGGCATGTAGTCGAGCCGGGTCACCCTCAGGCTGTCTGCAAGCAAGTTAACCGCGTAGATGGAGAAAGAGAACCCGTACCCGGTAGCATCGACGAAGCATCCTCCACACCTCTAGAACCTGTCAATGTAGACTTTATTTATTACATCTGAATGATATACCTACTAATACTGAAGCTATATACTCGTACACGACTTGAGCCACACACATGTTCTGCACCAAAGCTACTCTGGACGACTTGAATGAGACCATTGTCCGAATCCTACTTCTTTTCAAAGACTGGTGTGTCAAAGGTACCATCAGGGTCTAAATGCACAATCAATCCACACTTGCATAACATGGATTTAAACACGGGCTTACCTCGCCCTTCGCGGTAAATGTATTTCTTGTCCGCTTCTGCGAGATGCGTGATATAACTCGCCATCTCGTGGGCCTCGGTCGCGACCTTTGTGTTGTGGAATGCCCCGCCACGAACAGCGGCTGCAGCCACGTCATACCTCGAGACGTGGTTACACAGCATCATCTAATACACGTCTAGTCAGTATGAACCGACAAGACAAAACTAACAAAACGAACGTCAAAGGGAGACGTCGTGGTTCCTTCTTCTTGATACCTGTTTGTCGTCATTGAAAACGAGGCGCTGCCAGGTAAGAGAGAAAACTAACCCTCCAATTGATATCCTTTCGAGATTAGGCCGGCCATACAACAGACCCTTCACCTCGATTGGATAGCTGTGATAGTTCACGATGACGGGTCTATCCGGTGTAAACAGGGAATCAAAGTCTTCATTGCTAAGCGCGTGAGGGTGACTTCCCGACGGACCGAGAATCATCAGATCCGTCACATTCACGACACGGACCCGCAAGGCAGGGACTAATTTGCGGAGGAGAGCGGCCGCTGCAACAACCTCGAACGTAACTTCTGTACCAATGCCGACAAGGACGCTGAACTGTTTGTTAGAAGCGTACTGGAAACGAAATGAATCGTCATACACATCTGGGTTTACTCCCTCTTCGGTGCTCGCGAATTTCCAAACAGAGGCACCAGCCACGCAATGCTTCGCGGGAGTCAGTCGTACGTCGGTCCAATTTAACCAAAAAAACATACACGGTTCGCCTCCTCCGGGCTCAGCCATACTGTCGTTGGTTGCTTGCTACCAACCATGAGATTAATGTAGTTTTTGGACCTCAAACAGTGTGCCACAGTGGAAAGGAAACAATTCGCGTCAGGTGGTAGATAAACCCGTGTCAGTCTCGGTTTCAGATCGAGGAGGGCACCGATGAATGAAGGATTCTGATGCGAGAAACCATTGTGCTCCTGTCTAGCCCAGGTAGAGGTCTCCAGGAAGTTGACAGAGCCAATGTCATGACGCCAATCAGTCTCGTGAGCCTAGGCATATGTTATTCATGCATTACAGAAAGCGATCGGACAATACGAACCATCTTCACAAACTTGCCGTATTGCACCACCATGGTGTGGACGATACCTACGAATGCTTCGTACGACGGGAAGAGACCCGTCCTTCCTGTAAGGGTATATCCTTGGAGCATACCCTGACACGTATGTTCGGAAAGGATTTCAATAACACGCCCTCCCTGAGCACGAGAAGCAACGTCCCACTGGAAGTTTCTCCCAGTTATGTCGAATACAGCATCAAGCTTGTTCGAAACAAGCTCATCAGGACAGAATATCCTGAAGGTGGATGGGTTCCTAGTAAACCCATCTCAGCTTCAACGATGGAATGCAATACATGAAACGCTCACTGTTTGATCACTTCGCGAAGGAAGTTTCCGACGGCTTTCATGCAGCTTGCCTCACGACCACTCTGAACACCCAATGGCATCCAATCAGGAACCGTAAGTGGCTGGTATGCAGCGTATGCCTCCTTCCTGAACCCCAGCCTCTTCTCCTTGACAGCAGGGACAATCTCCGTGACGTCATTCATCGGTGCACCATCAGTCTTGCCCTGTGTTCTGTCGACAG
>JBBPJN010000335.1:0-16419 GCA_038088755.1 Boletus aff. separans
ACATATCTCTGAGCGTCTCCTGATCAACCCCTGAATCAGAACGAGTGGCTCTCCAATGGGTGCAAAAGTACATCAGTGCGTTCGGGGGAGATCCTACCAAAGTTACCATGTAAGGACGTCCTCTTGCACCTTTCCTTGCCTACCATGCCGACAAAGATGCTGCTATGACATCCAGCTGGGGTGAGAGTGCAGGTGCTATTTCCGTCGCTTTGCACATGGTAACCAACGGAGGAAACCCTGACGGTCTTTTCCGAGCTGCGTATATGGGAAGCGGTTCTCCGATACCTGTGGGGGATATAACCCATGGACAGCCATACTATGATGCCCTGGTTGCGGAGACAGGGTGTTCTGGTACGACGGACACGTTGCAGTGTTTGCGCGAGGTACCATACGAGACATTGTTGACCGCAGTGAATCAGTCGCCCGGGATATTTGCTTATCAGGTACGTTATTCTATGACAGAAGAGAGGTTCGGACGCACTGCATGAGTGACTGATGCATCTGGTGTATCCATCCATGGTTTAAAAGTCGCTCGTCTTGGCGTGGCTACCTCGTGTGGATGGGGTGTTTTTGACGGCAGACCCACAATACTTGGTTCAGCAAGGATCTGTTGCGGACGTACCGTTCATTAACGGTATGTCTAAACTCGCCTCGCCTTTCTTCGCACCATCTGCTAAATTTTGTATATGTGATTAATAGGTGATTGCGACGACGAAGGGACGTTGTTCTCCCTCTCAACTCTTAACATCACGTAAGCCCCGTTCAGACGAATCCACATTCGAGCCGAGCTGAGCAACTGAACCCTCACCCAAAGGACGGATGCGCAACTCGAAGAATATTTCCACACATATTGGGTACCGAATGTACCTACCACCACGGTCGCGCAAGTGATGTCGTATTATCCCTCGGATCCTAGTCAAGGATCGCCGTTCGACACCGGCGACCTGAACGCACTCACGCCGCAGTTTAAGCGGATTGCTGCGATTCAGGGGGATTTCGCCTTTCAAGCGCCACGACGGTTTTTCTTGCAGAGTCGGTCTGGAAAGCAGAGTGTCTGGACGTACAGTATGTGACAGATAGTCATGAGCCACGAAGTGGACTTACCCCGTCTTTTGTTCCTTGGGTAGTGAGTAAACGGTTGAAGCTGGTTCCTTTCCTCGGTTCGGTAGGTAGGGTCTACTTGTTTTCTCGTTCGCGTGTTGAATCACATTTCGACGACACTAGTTCCATACTTCTGACATACTCAACGTCTATGGCGGTTCGGACATGACATCTTACCTCGTGCGATTTGTCACAAATCTCGACCCCAATGTTGGAGAGAGTACAGACCTGTATTGGCCCCAGTACGACGCAACTACCAATCAAACCATGCTTGAATTCTTGGATGGATTGGTGCCGCAAGCATTGACGAGAGACACGCATCGTGCCGAAGCGATAGCGTATTTGACGAACATAACATTGGTGAATCCGGTGTAACGAGAAAGAAGCGGTAGGTAAGGTATACAGGTTATTGTGTATTGGACGTTCGAGTATGCCGCTTATACGATGCTTTGGACCATTGGCGTTGGGGGACCATAATTTGCGTTTTGTTCTGGATAGGAAATGGACCCCAAGAACATCAGAGGTACGTTGGTGGGTCGCGGTTGAAGTGGACGCCTTCGTCAGACTTATAGAACGTGGATTAAATCTGCGAATTGATTTCAAGGTAATGCACGTACACCTGTGGGTTGCGTTTCGGAGTCTGGGACCAGCTACTACTAGGACCTATGCAGAGGAGGGAAACGTACACGATCTACCGCCAACGCTGTACGCTGCGACCATATTACGTAATTAACCATGGGTAAGATTTGGCAAATTTGCTTGCCATACGCTTTACAGATGGGACCAGGTCAACCAAAGCCAACAAGAAAGAGAAACAGAAAGCGGAAGAGAAGAGTTGTGTCCGATTCATCCTCTTCTGAAGAGGACTCTTCCTCGTCTTCGTCCTCGTCAGACGCGTCGACACCGAACAAGACCGTGACGGTCCCAATCTGGCGACCAAAACCGTCGGACGATGCGGACACGGACAGTGACGAAGACGAAGACGAAGATAAAGAATCTTCTTCGTCCGATGACGACACAGATTCAGACGAGCAGAAAAACGTCGGCGTAGTCATGCCGTCGCCCAGCCTGAGACCCGGACACCCTGAACCTCCTCCTGCACAACACGACTCGCCCTCTCCGCCACACAACGTGGACATCCCGCCCTTCATTCCCCCAAACGCACAGGAGAGCGAGCAAGCTCTCAAAGAAAAGTTTCGCAAGTTTTGGATGGCATCTATTGCGGAGGGGTTCAAGGACGATCTCGAGGAGATACGCAAGGTGTGTCAATGTTCCATCTGAGAGCGTTTCTTTGGGTAAGCGCGTTCGTCGGTGGCTAGGAACCGAAACTTGGTCCATCGCGGCTGGCGCTCCTCATAGAGTCGCTCGCTTCGGGTGCGGACGTGTTTTCTTCCAGCTCTGCTGGTGATAGCGTGAATGAGATGGAGGTTGTGTTGGATCAACTTCCATAGCGCGCTTCTTAACCCAGTACCAGCAAACTGGAATGCCAAAAGTTCGACTGGGATTTAACAGGTGCGTATATATCCCCCACTTCGACGCCGAAGCTTAAAGCTGACGTCGGCACTGTCCCAAGATATAAGTTACATGTGTATCTTGCCCGATCATTGTGATCACGCACGCTCATTTTGTATCCATCTTGTCTCGCCTAGCTGGCGGTGTAAGTCAATGCACAGCCCCGGAGTCACACAGCGCTACACAGTGCTCCTCAAAAGTCTTAATGTGTCAGCCGACGTTCAGTTCTAGGTGTCATTCCTGTTCCCATCAGAGATGAAGATCGTAGCCAGAGTGAGACACTCATACTTTGCTGTGAACGAAACCAAGTCGATACATAAGCTGCAATGAATGTGGACCGCTCAAACGAATGATATTGCATATAGACATCGGTCAAAGCATATGTGGACTGGTTCTCTGGAGGCAGTACGCCAACGTTGCCATTTTTTGAACGCCCATGGTCCTTCAACCCGACAACGCCGTCCAATTCCATACCCCCTTTAGCAGGTCGTTTACACCTACTAGCGGCACTTGCGCTCCCTGGTTCCCGTAAACCGAATAGAAGTCCTTGGAAGCCAATGCTTCTTGGGCTAACACGACATCGGCTGTCGGCGTCGAGGTAGGTGTAGCGAGAGCCAAGCGCTGCACGCTATTAATCGGTGTCGCCGTAGGTGTTTGCGAGATTTGCAACCGTGTTCGGTTCGATCCCGCTGGGAAGGCAAAGCCGTAATGCCCTGGACAGTCGTCCGTGGGGAATCGCTCATGCTCTGAGTTGATCGCGATCCGTGAGACCACCGGGGGGGAAAAAGCAGAACTGGAGCTAGAAACCGAAACGTACGCGTGTATATTACTCCGCAGGAACGGCAGCCCGAACACAACGTTCTCTTGCTGCGTGGTGTCGCTCCTGTTCTTGAATGCCCACTGGACAAAACCCTGCAGAGTTTACACGCCAGACGGAGGTCGCAACAAATTGCCTGTAGAATCGACGACACTGTCGAGTCTCAACCATTTTGTAGACCGGTCACGGAGATTTCATGACGTTGCCGAGTTACTCTTTCAACATCGCGCACCGGAGAGATGACAACATATGAATAAGATCATGCTTCGCATGCCGAGCGGATGCAGCGAAGCACTGCGAACCAGACAGCAAAAACCCGATCACACGTACTACTATGTTACCAAGAGATCTAACCATCAAAAAAACAAGCCAAAGGGCCTGCAGATTAGTGCAAACAGTGCGCACGTACGTTCGCAGTGGCCATTTGCAGAAAGTGAAAAAGGGTAAGGTTAAGAAAAAAACCAGGCCATGGCCGGAAAGACAACCCGACGGCGATCTGATTCACAGACACCACCCCACCGCGCGCCTAAGGTCCCTGATACACCGATTCTCGCTCAACGATAGTGCCATCGTCAGACATTCGCGTTGTTTGTCCTTTTGACCCTGCAAACCGTACGCCTTGGCGAGGAAATACCACACTTCGGGGACGTCCCATCCCGGGCCGCGTGATACGTATCCAAGAAGACCAGCGCTCAGGTCGACCTTGTCGGGATCGGGATCGGTACTTGACTCGGAGGTTCGGGCAGAAGGGCGAGCGGTAAGGTAGATTCGACACATGTGAACGGCGGCAGAGACATCATCAGGGCAGATGAAAAGCGCTTTTTGAAATGACTCGATCGCTTGTCGGTCGTGGTTCAGCGCATGGTGGTACAGCCCAAACTGGCACAGCGCGTCATTGAAATAGGAATAAGCGAAAAAATTAGGAGCGTAGTACGTACCTGAACCCAAACGGAGGGATTTTCTTGGTTTTTGACCTCGGCTTCCTGTATAGCACCTTTTGCCTGGTCGATCTTGCCCAGTCTACGAAAGGTAGCTGCGGATGATGCCCACAGCTCACTCAATAACTTATCCTCCCTGGAGGCTTGAGGAATTGGTTTGGCGTCTTGCGGAGGGGTAGGTGGCGGTGGAACAGGGCAGTCATCGACCAGTTGTTCAGAATCTTCGTTGTTGCTAGTGCGTTTTAAAGAGCGAAGAGGCCGGCGGGAATGTATGGAAGATGCTTGGTAATGATGGTTTTGGAGGACTGCGTGAAAATCTTTCAGAGCAGTCATGAGATCCTGCATCCCGGATAATCAATGTTATCGAAAAAGAATTTTACCTGGAGCAGAACTCGCCCGCTTCAAATTGCCATTCCTGACGACACCATATCCAATCCTTCTTGATATGGTGCTGATCTTGGCTTGTCCTTTATGGACGCGATTTTTGAGCATCTGCTGAACCTTCTTTCCTGTAGAACTGTCGCGGTCCGTAGAAAAACGCTTAATACGTGGAGACAAAGGAAACTTGCGCTCTGGCTCTGCTGGCGTCGCTGGGGTAACAGTGATAGGAGGGGGTTGCGTTTGGCTAGTTAATTGGTCAATCGGAGATTCGATCGAAGTGGGAAGGTCGGTTTTGATTTCAAGAATCGTTTCCTGAACTTCAGATACAAGGACAACAGAGCCTGACTGCGTAATCGCTGAGCGTGATCCGGTATCCACCGATGACCTCACTGCAAAGTACTTTTCAGCAGACGCGGAAACACTCAAAGAGAGTCCACGTACACTGAGTCTCAGAAACTGCTCCTTTTCGCTCTGCAATCCATCCAAATACGTCCACCCACTTAGCCTCTGCACCTTCTGGACCCTCGACATGCTCTGCCAATGCCATCTGTGTGAGTCGTAATTGTAACGCGTATTCAAAAGCATCTTGTGGTGTCGGGGCGGGGTGATCGGGAAGGGTGTGCAAGAGAGTAGCGGAAGGGGGAATTATAATTGCATCTGGGTCAAGGACCATCTCGTGGACGTGCATTTCATTCGCGAGGCCATCGGTCTTGTCATGCGACTGTGCCTCTGCACCTTTCTCTGTTCCAAGATCTCTCATTGCTGCGCCCTCGTTTATCGAACCTTTCCCGGTCCGTTCATGAGACGCTTCCGTATCGTTTGAGGACTCGTCTGCTTCTGAAGGGGGCTCGTTGATCTGGGCACCGATTTCCAGGACCTCTTGTGCTTTCCTCCACTCTTCCTGGGCTGTGAGCAATAGTCCAAGGAGATGCCAGTGGCGAATCTCATTGGGAGCGCCCTCCACGGCTGCACGGGCAGAGGTGATCGCCTCTTCAAGGTTCTGCGAAGGACTGGGCAGTGCGAGTGCTATCGCGAGCTGGTGGTGTGCGGTGGGAGTAGGGAATACCTCGACAGAGTGAATATAGTGTTCCAGCGCATTGCGCAATTTCATCGGGCGAGTACGAGGGTCTCTTTCTGCAAGATTCCTGGAATTAGACACGATATGATCCACGTACAAATGCAATCACTCGCCTATAATAGCAGTGATGGTGTTCCAAATGCCTTCTGCAAGGGCAACACGTGCGACAAGTTCCTTGTCGGTGGGGTCAAGACGTATTTTCGCCTTTGCCAAGAACTCTCCAGCTTCTTTGGCTTCTTCGACACCACTCGAGCCAAGTCGAGATAGTACCAGACGACAGAACATTCTCGCACCATCCACGAGCGTCTCCACCCAGTGACGATCTGTGTCGCTGTCACCGTCGACACCTGCTCTGCGCGTCTTGCTTACGACCTCGACATATAAGCGCAAGGTACGCTTTGCAAGCTCTGCATCTCCAGAAAGATATAGAAGCCGAGACATGTGCCGAAAGATTCGGTAAGAGTTAAAGGTGAGTCGGGTAGCCCACCAGAGAACCTACTTATCTGCTTCAGAACGGTTGAAGGCAAACGGTGGGTTCACTGACATCAATAACCCATTGGGTTTGATCTGCAACTGCTCCACTCGCTTCCCACACTGCCACAGATAAATCGACAAGATCTTCGACTTTGACGTTCCGCTCTCCAGCCCTGGGGAAATGGGTGCATTCATCAAGTATCGCGCGGTATTCATTGATAATTGATTGAGCTGTGTTGAGCCATTGCGGAGGTTTTTCTGGCTGCAGAGAGGGAGAAGGATTCACTGGAGGACAGGGTGTGCGGAATCGGATGATGAGGGCGCGTAGATGCAGAACGGTGATGATCGAACGATGGGAAGTGCGAAATGTGGGTGGCCAATGAGCACTGCAGGTGTCGTAGCGAGTGAAGAAATTCCAGATGAGGCCATCCTGGTCATCAAGATATCGGGTGCGGGCGAGGAGTGTTATGAGACGGAACATGAGACGTTCTACCCAACGCCAAAGTTCGCGGTACTGGGAAAACAAGGAAGAGGAGGCTGATGCGGTCAGGGTGCGCAGGATTTCGAATTCGATGACGTTTAGGAGAGGAATGACGGTCGCGTATGCTTGGATGGCGAGTTCAGGGTCCTCAGGGTGGAGCTTCTCGTGGCACATGCCTAGATAGGGCAGATGATATTTAGAGTACAGAGAAGAGATAAATTCAAACCTTGTAGACATATACTCCGAATGGATTCGGCCATTGCCCAAGCTCTGCCGTCGACGATAGTCGCTGTGGAGGGTGGTAATTCGGTAGACATGAAACTACCGGTCCATGTCGTAGACGTGTCTGTGGCAGAACCTGGTGTGGTAGAACCTGGGTGGAGGGTGGAACCATCTGATCTGACTGTAGAGGGAACAGGGATATGTCCTTGCGCGTCAGAGATTCCCGGTACTTTGGAAAGATAACTGAGACATTCGGACGGCTCTCCCAATGCGTACGCATAGTAGGCAAGGGCAAGGAAAAGAGACTGTGGCGAGGTTTGATGAGTGTTCGGATAGAGTGGAGGTCGACGTACGTCGGAGCGGGTGCTCTGGAGCTTCTGAAGTGCATCATAGCCCGGGACCGCTTCTTGGACACGCTCAGGGAGCAACATGCACTCTGACTCGAGGCGCAACTGTCCGTCTGGCTCCGATCCGAGCTGGTCCTCGTCTGCGGCATTTGCAGAGAGCCAGATAGAAAGTGCCTGCGTCTGAGATGCGATCTCTGCAACGTCCTGGAAGCCTGCACAATGTTTGTTGAACTTGCGTATGAGCTCTGACCAGGACAAGAAGTAGCCGCCGGGTGTCTTTGCAGGCGCTGAAGAGGCCCAGACTCCTGCTGTGAGGGCGGCCCTGAGCTGGGTCCAGTAGTGTCGATCCTTGCCGTGTACCATTACCAGTGCCAGTCCACTCCCAAGGTAGTACTGGGTCAACTGCCTTATATCACTTCGACCCCCCCCCTCCAATCACATGACCCCCCTCCTTCCACACGTCCCTTCCTCGTCGTCGTCCACGATGCCCGACTCAACGACGCCCGCCCTCACCCCAGACTACACCGACTCCGGAGAGGGCGAGGGGTCCTCTTCGCCTGCCTCAGAGACCGCAACAAAATCGCGTCGCTTGACCGCCTTTTACCCGCACATGAACTCGAGCAACAAACCGCTCAAACCGTTCAGCCGCAGCGCGGCGAAACGACAAAGCGTCATGACCCTCGGCAGCATAGAGCACCTCCAGCACTACTTCACAAAGACTGGCATCGCTGCAAAGTCAAAGTACGTCTCTGCTTTGTCTATTTAGTACCTCGCCGCTGAGGCGTTCCAATAAATAGCCCTTCAAAGAAGCTGAACAGCCAGCTTGTACCCGCGATCGGAGGCTTAGCTAGCCTGAAAACGTCCAAGCCATCCTTGGGTAGCATCATGGACTTTGAGCTCCCACCCTCGCCTGTGGTTCCAGAGATACGCCAGCCAGTATTTACCCCCCATGTCAAGACCAACCAAGCAGATCCGGAGGCGCTGCTTCCTGTCGTCGCACGTGACCTCACTGCGGTCACTCATGCTTGGAGTATACACAGCACGGGCGATGCCCTTCTGAATCCTAACCATCCAGCCTTGACTTCCCGCGTGATTGACGTTCTTGACATTCTCAAGACAACTACCCATGCCATCCGTTCCGTTCGAAACTATGTCATCGCGCTTCCCGACGATTCCGCAGGTACTCTTCGCACTCAGTACAGGAACAAGGTCGCTGCGAGCGCTCCCGTCCCCAAACGCAACTTAGCTCAGCAAAAGTCCCAGCTCGATCCCCTATCCTTGATCCGCAAGTCCGCATTGGAAGTCCTTGCCGTGCTCCGCGAGCTTGAAGAACGCTCCAGGGTACCATTATCCGACGAGGCTTACGACGCTCAAAGTGATCGCGGTTCATCCCAGGACCAACATCCACATTCGCGCAACGCATCACCAGCAGTCATGTCGGATGATGAGTCGGACCTCCCTCATATTGACCCTGATATGTCAATTTCGTTCGTACACGTGCAAGGTCGTAATGAATCGGTACCGGTCTGGGAGGACGAGAACGACAGCCTCACCGAAGAAGAGCGAGAGAAGCGAGAGCACTGGGATGATCGGCTTGTACTCGGTGGCGGGTGGCTGTATAAACAAGGTGTCACGCTGGCGGACCTCGAAAAGGAGCAAGATGTGGTTGAACGATATGTGGACCTCGTTGACGACGCGCTATTTGGAGGTGCCAAGGATGGAAAACGTGGTTGGGAGAGAGAGGCCGAGAAGAGTGCAAGGAGGACAAGGGAAGGAAGAGGGCAGAACCGGAGAGTCAGCACAGGCGATGTGTTCACCACGTTCCGATTTCCCCCTGAAGCACCACGCTCGGGGCGACGTGTCGTTTCTACATCCGGTGTCCTCGACTCCATGCTCACCGTGTCACTTTCGGAAGAACCAGAAGACACGGAAACGCTCTCGGAAGCAGGAAGCTTAGATGAAGATGACCTTCCCGACTGGGCTAAGTGCTCGTTGTTTGCAGATGACCCTGTCGGTTAGTGGACGGGCAAGGAAGATTGTACATCTCTGTTAACGCCTATCTTGCAGATCGTGCACATGCCCTCTTGATAGCCCTTCTTCCTGAGGACCTCCGTTCCTTAGTGCCGTTAGCATCTGACAAATCTGCGTTCTTCAGTGCACTCACCTCTGGTCAATGTCTCTGCATGGCATATAACACTGGGGTGCGCCGGTCTCGGAAACCATGGGGTTTCATCAGTGTGGACTCCATACATGACATCGCCTCTCTCGAGCAATCGGCGGATGGTGCGGACGGAGACGAAAAAGGTAGAGTCGGATGGACTTTTCGAAGGATAGACAACCTGCGATTATGGGCGGGGTACGTATATGTGTCACCATGATTAAATCACTACCTGACAGTTTGTGTTACCCAGCGCACTCAAGCTCCGTTACCTCCTTCCTCTCGTTGTCCCGTCTACACTTGGTCGACCAGACCATATCTCTCGTACCGCTTCCCCGGCGCGTACGCAGGCACGCGGTGCATCTCCTGCACGTTCTCCTTCCGGTCACACCGCGGTCTCCACCGCTCCTACTGACGCGCCCGCATTACCATCGCCAATGAAGATCCGCTTCGCTACGGCTGAACCTCCTCTTATGTTTGACCCACGTCTCGTTGCAAGGAAAGACGACGGGTGGGAAGCAATGCTCGAAACTGTTGTGTTGCGGTGGGTTAAGGCAGTCCTGGAAGAAGCAAGAGGCGAAAGTTTGCGGTGAGTGTATGGCGGAGCAAGATGCTGAACCGCCTGTTGTTCACTTTGTCCGGCTCTCATTTGTGAACTTTGATGTTCTGTGGGCTTCATCGCTGTTACTCTAGTTTATACCTATTTTACGCTGCGCGCGTTCTGTCCCTCCCTCGTTACGGTCTTTTCGTCGTGTCCCATGCAACTTGCATTTGTGCCATTGCCACCTCATACATATCTTGCACGCGTTCCTAGTCTCTTCCGCCTTATACCGTAGACCACTTATTCTTACAGTACATGATACCAGCGCACGCGTGCAGTACGCGTGGTTCTGCATTTCGGATGTCCTCCAACAAAGTGAATGTGTCGTACATACTTAAAAGTACAAATAACTATGCATGCCAGTTGCTTCATTTCGTGACATCGGAAAAGTGAGGAAAGATACTGAGCTCGGTGAGTTCCATTTTTAAGTTAGTACACATTCGAACTGTCTCCACAACCGTTGCTTGAGAACGGCGAGGTCACTGATAGTCTGAAGACCACCTCGTCTATGCAGCCACCATCGGAGGCATACAGCTTGCCTCGGACACGACAGGCCCGTCAGCATAGGGATTCCCCGTTTTACCGAGCGAGGAGTCACTGAGCAGCACCCGTTAAGCTGTAGGCCATTAGTCTCCCCAAGCCAGACCTAACACTTCGTGATCAGAAGATAATCATAACGAAACAGGTTCGACTTGAGTCATCCCGCGGACCTGGTCACTTGGCACGTTCCAACCATGTCCGCGGCCGGAGTTGCGTCCAGACTTTTGTCGACGTTTGATTTTGCCCCTTCTATGACACATGGTCCCCGAAGGTGTCGAGGGAAGCGGTAGGTGCACCGTGGCCATCACCATTATTGGGCACGTTCCGTAGTACGCGAGCCTCGATGGAAAGTGGAGTTCACGCTTATTTAGGGACAAGCCTAGCGTTCGCCGAAAGAACTGCATTGTGTCTTTCGACATGTGGGTAACGAAGGGCTGGCCCCGTGTCTTGCCCGTATTCGGTCGTCCAATGGCAATAATCCAGATGGGTTCGTTCTTGATCGAAGGCGGTACGGTGCGATATTGCGTGGAGAGTTGCCCCAACTCGACACGAGAACCACAAGAACGTGTCATCGAGATATGGAGTTCATTTGCAAAATGTGAGTGACTTGGGACGAGATGGATGGAGGGAGGCACGTCCAAGGAATCAAAGGATTTCGAAAGTTGAGATTGACTTATTATCTCAATCCATAAATGACACCAGAGGCGAATTGTACTAGAATGTGTCGCCGCGGAAACAATTAGGAAGCGAGCCTGGAGGTTAATCTTTACGCTGGATACGGACGATTGTTATTGCAATTTTAAGGTGTCAATATTGGCGGTCTCCAGCCGTCCACAGATCTAGGCGTCCAAAGTTTTCTGGGGCCCGGGTTTGCTATCCCGTCAACAATGGGGCTCGATCAAAAGTGATCGAAGGATGATGCAATGACTACATTTTCCAGAGATCGAACCAGCACTGGCAGGAGGGGGGTTGTCAGTGCCTAGCTATTCCATACATCTGCAGAATTCAGAGGGCTCAGGCTGTCGAAAGTGTCACGGTGGGTGAACAGCATTCAGTGGACTGTCTTCTGGCATCAGGCATCAAACGAAGAAATCACAACTCACATTGTGGCCTGATAGAACCCTCAGGATGCTTGCAACCAAGACATGAGGTTGCGGGCCGGACTCACTGTCTAAAGTCGGTTGCAAACTGACTAGCTTGAGGTAATGACGTGACACACCAACATCACCCGAGTTGCACCAAGTTCAACTTGACCTTGACCGTGACGATCAGACACAGAACAACACGATTCGTCGGAGTGCTAATTAATAGATCACAAAGCCGCGTTCTCGATTGGCCCGAAATCCCAGCTCGTCACAGGCAAAGACTCAAGGGATAGCAATTTGTTTAGATCGAAGTCTTATGGCTATGCCAGCTGGGGTCGATATTTGCCAATGTTGGTGTAGGAAGGCAAACACGAGTCCGCGAACTACCGGCCCCCATGGAGGAAAACAGCCCATCATCGATCGTGAGATGACAGGTTCAACTATGTTGGTTCTATGCTCACGATCATTTCATGTCTCGAATTTGCATTCCAGTCCGAACTTCCGGCCTGGGTCCATGCCGCCCTGCATGTTCAGTGTAGCCCTTTTTCTTTAGTGACGATCTGACCCCTAGATTATGGCGCGGGAGACTTGCAAAATAGTACGTTTGCGTGTTCGGATCTTCTTATACGGAGAACGCGCATGCTGATCACAGGTAGGGTATGACGCCAACGGAATGTGTTCGTATCGTGTTTGGGCAGAAAATAACTCGCCGTAATGCCCACACACAGTCAGCATCTTTGCCGTCGTTTCACGCATTGTTATTGGTTGGTTTCCTGATTCTGGAAGTTGACCTTCCTGCCATTCGGATAACGTCTGTCGCGTTCGGTAACCTTTACACCAGACTTCCTGCCTCCTCGAGGCGTTTCCGCTGTCCGTGAATTGCTCAAGCACAAACAAATGTTGTCGCACTCGAATCTAGTGACACATGGGGTAGGGCTATAGCTATAAAATGTGATGGGAGTGGTGTAAGGAAAAGCAATCCTTTCCCCCCACGCAGGTGCATTCGTTTGATTGCAATTGCCCTGCTTCCAGACTTCAGCACGATGTCTTCGGGGTCGCCCGCTAAAACACCAGTCGAAGGACCCCCAAAGCGGCTTTCGTTGATACGAAAATTGGTTCTACTGTTGTTGTTCTGTTTCGCCCAATTCTTGGATGCTTTCAACAATTCTGCACTATTTCCCGCAATACCTCCTCTCGAAATTTCTACGGGTATCACAGAGAGTCAGTCCGCGTGGATCATCAGTGCGTTCCAACTCACATTTGCATCGTTTCTCTTGATTGTATGTATTTTTACTCTCTTGCTTGCGACTGCAATCTGACTGGCATCTAAGAGCGGACGGATAAGCGATATCTATAATCCAAGTAAGTCAGCACTAATGTCATCTTGATAACTCACTCAGGGAATGTTAGAAAATGCCTTTATTGCAGGGGTGTCTTTCCTGGGAATTCTCTCTATCGGTGCTGGCTTTGTGGACAACAAGATCGCAATCATTGTACTAAGAGCGGTCATGGGCATTGGTAGGTAATGAACTATTGGAATTTAGGTGGACTGACATACGTCACAGCATCTGCGATGACAATCCCTTCTGCTCTCACACTCTTGGTCCGTGTGTTCCCGGGACCTCTCGAACAAGCTCGCGCAATTGGTATGTTTGGAGGTTGTGGCGCGGTTGGAAACGGTAGGTATTGGTGCGTCTTAGGTATTGGAAATGATAATACGACACACATAGTGCTTGGACTCTTCATTGGAGGGGTCCTTGTCCAATATGCCTCATACCACTGGGTCTTCTGGTTTGTTGCGATTGTCGCGATTCCAGTTGCCCTGGCTTGTATATTCATAATCCCCCCGGAGGTCGCAAAGTCTCAAGATAGACCTGACTCGTGCAGTGCGAAATGGAAGAGTCTTGATTTGGGTGGGATTTTCATCTTGACTAGTATGCCTCATCTTCCGTGATCGCATATATTACTGATACAGGGCCGTCAGCTGCGCTCGTCCTTTTCATCTATGCAGTGACGTCTGGATCAGCGGATGGCTGGGTCATCCCAGGCGTTCTCGCTCCGTTGACCACTTCGATACTGCTCACCGTTGGGTTCTTCTACTGGGAAACCCTAATTCCCGTTAACAAGGCGGCGATGTAGGTCGCACCTTCTCTGACTGGTGCCCATGAATTCATTGTTTCCCGGAATAGACCCCCTCGAACATGGTTTTACAACAATTTCTCCGTCCTCTTTGGTTCGGCGCTGTTTCCATTCTTTTGGTGGAGTGCAACCTTCATCGTCTTCACGACTTTGTGGCAAGATGTTTTTCACTGGACGGTGATCTCGACCGCAATTCACATGTAAGCACCTGCAGGAAGGATTGAATGATTTGTTCAAAGCTCCTTTAGGTTTCCAATTGGCGTGGCTGCCTTGATAATAAGCTTTACAGGGTCTCTGTCCAGAGTCATTAGCCCAAAATGGATCATTCTGACCGGTTATTGTATGCTTGCTGTTGCCAACGTCCTGCTTGCTGTAGGTGGAGGCAGGCCAGACGATTACTGGCCCTACGTATTTCCCGCTTTCACTCTTGGTAGTGCCGGCGCAATGTTGACATATACACATACAAAGTACTTGAGTGTGGTCACTCCTGTTGTACACGTCACATCTGATGATTTGTCGTTCCACAGCATCGCTATCTTCCAGGCTGCACCAGCATCCATGGCAGGTACGGTAGGAGCAATCTTCAACGGAGCCCTGGAATTTGGTTCGGCGGTTGGGCTTGCGGCGTTCACATCCATCGAAACGTCCGTGGAGGCTACGCATGGTGGTCCGCAAGAGTACCACGGGCGTGCAGCCGCGTTCTGGTTTCTTCTCGGGATCGTGTTGGTCGAAATTCTTGCCCTATCCTACTTTTACCAGCGGGCAACGGACCACGGACCACAGCCAGAATCAGGCGACCATTACGGAGTAAAAGTTTCGGTTGAAACATCCAACGAAACCGAAGCAGTCAAGAACGATGCACTGACGGTGGAGGAGTCGAAGGGCTTGGCAGTGTGAGGTAATTGAATTTGATTCGGGGTTTGGAGCCCATCCTTTTTCTTTTCCTGCTTCGGTTTGTAGGGACTGTAGCTTCTTCTCACCTCTGACTCAGGCTGGTGTATGGGAAGATCGTCATCTAGTAGGTAAATGTAATATCTATGCGCTCAATTTGCTTCCAAGGCTCCTGCGATGTAATCTTCGAATTGACACAGGCCAAATCACCAAATCGTGCGATAGAGGTGCTGCACGGATGCGGTCCGCCCAGCTTTGTTTGACACCTGGCCGTAGCCTCATGCCACAGACAAGGGTCCCAAGTTGTCATCGTCATCGGTCACGTCAGCCCGTTTCTGAGGAACCCATATCTGCTCGCGACGACAGGCATCAGCTCGTGCGAAAAAAAGGGGGGGAATGGAGATTTGAAGAGCGTCATGACGAACACTTTGCACTGGAAACGCATTCTTACCACCGATCCGAGCCGTAAAGCACGATGACCGGCAGGGCAACTGGGAGCAGGTGTAGTACTTGAGCCCGACCGACTGCCGCTCTTGTGCCCGACGTGGACTGTCATAGGCGGCATCAGCGCGGCAGTTGAGTTTGTCGTGTCGGTCGGGTGCCATGGGTTTACATGTTTAGTGGTCCCCATCACTCCTGACTCCCCCAAAAACTCTACCGTGTAAGTGTTTTCTTTGGACCCGACTTTGCTTCTCGGCTGGTGACTCGTCCTCAATCCATCTGCCTTTCCTTTTCGTCGATGGTTCCGGGTGTTGACTCTACAGGACTTATGCACTCGAGTACTTTTGGCGAGGACCTGCGAGAGTGTGTCATCAGGGACCGTCGTTCAAACGTTCACACGTACAGTGGCTCTGATTGGTGGCCTGATCGTTGTCGTGCACGGCGTTCTTGCGAGGCTGTGCCGTCTAGACCCGTGTGTTTAAATTATGTAATGGGTATAACTGATGAGGTACTCGATTGGCTCGGCCTCTTAAAGAGCAGGTCCCTGCCTGCTGGCTGTGACACGCTCCGTAGCTGCTGGCAGATCAAAACTCCCGACCCACTCCGAAAAGAAGCACGCCTAGACTGTCCGTACATATGGCGATAGTCAATCTGGCGTCAGCACAACCAGGGTCAACACAGATTGTCAGGAAAGGTGTGTCTCGCCAGACACCCAGGAACGACACCTCACCATTTGTCACAGATTACCCCGGCTTCCAGGAGTTCCTGATGGAGCCAGAAACCGAAGCGTTCTACGCTCGTATAGTGGCCACGTTGTTCATTTTCGTGGTTTCCCTCCTTGGTGAGGCACAGATATGATCATAGTAAACGTCCAGCCCGTGACTGACGTCCTCATGTCAGCCGTCTCGTTCCCAACTCTTTCAAAACGTATCTCATTTCTCCGCATACCCCGAATTATATTTTTCATCGGGAAGCATTTTGGAACGGGTGTGTTTGCCATCCACGATGCTTCTGCACGCATGTGATTGATAACATTTGCAAGGCGTCATCCTATCCACAGCGTTTGTCCACTTGCTACAAGAGTCATTCGAGTCCCTCAGGAGCCCACTGGTTCAGGCTCGCTGGAAAGTGGGCGATCATGTTGGCCTAATCGTGTCCGTATTCTTCCTCTATTTTACGCACAAATATACTCAATAGTCCCACCAGACTGTGC
>JBBPJN010000336.1:0-16413 GCA_038088755.1 Boletus aff. separans
AGAAGCGGCTTTCACGAACAAGGAACTGCGCGAGATGATGCACCTCCCGGATGCTTCCATGGTTCCTTTGAATCCCTCCCTCCTTACCTTCCCAGAAGGCACCTCCTTGTCTCGCCAACAGCGTCGTGCCTTGGAGCTTCTTCACAAAGGCTCTCAAAGTCGGTTTGGAAGCACGCAAAAGACTTGGTCTCTCGATTTCTATCGCATGCCTACTGCTCTTACGCCCCACCGTTCTTCCGCCGACACTGCCGAGCTCACGCTCGCACACACCGTTCTTGATCCCTCCACTGGCCGTGCAATCTCGACAGATCAGACTTCCGTGCTCGCTACTTCTCTCGTTGTCACGTCGCTTGGCTTCCATGTGGACCCAACCACCGCTTTCTTTGATCCCCCCTCCAACCACCTCCGGGCACGTGGGGGCCGTATTCTATCCAAATCTGGCATTCCCCTGAGAAACATGTATGCCTCCGGATGGAGTGCAAACGGCGCCAAAGGGGTGCTGGCCACGACAATGATGGATGCATACGCGGTTGCAGACACAATTCTATCTGACACTGTGTCCCACAGCGCTAGCAATGTGGAAACAATGCCACCCGAAGAGCATGGGAGCGCAGCATTGCCGGATACTCTCTTGCCAAGCCTTGCTCCGCACCCCGAGGATCCACCCGAGGAGATCAAACAAGGAATAATGGACGGGCTGGTTACCCAGTACCGTGACTGGAATGTCATCGACGTTGAGGAGGTGCGTAGAGGTGCATTACTCGGGAAAGAACGAGAAAGGATGAGTTGGGAAGATGCGAGGGACTTCCTCTCACTCTCACGATAACATCACGTTCGTTGAGACAATGGCGCTTTTCAAGTTGGGGGCATTAGAGTTGTACACGTATCCGACTCAATAATACAACACTACACATCTCTCCCATCAGCTTTCGACTTTCCCACTGCATATTCCGCGGCTTCGAGTTACACCATTGCCTCAGTCCTTCCTCTGGAAAACAGGGTGGGGTAATGGTCTCCGCGGTCGCCTCGATGTCGACGTAGGTAAATTTTGCAAGTTACTTAACCCCGCCGACTTTGGAGGTGCGTTGCGCCGGACGTTATTCTGTGGATCAGGCAATGTCAAAGTCACACCCAGGCCATACTCGGTACAAGCGAGACGAACCTCTGCCTCTTGTTTCTGCTTTGAATAAAACGCAAACAAATCTGCAATCTGCTGCTCGATCACTTGTTTTTCCTGGTGGAGTCTTCCGACATCCTGCGTCATCGCGGCCACCTCTCGGCTTAGTTCTGCTTTGAAGTGCTCGACATGCGCTACGTCATGTCAGCGATGCGCTCTTTGCTTTTCTACTATTCAGTATACCTTGGACGTTGATAGCTGTGGCCTCCTTCATGGCTTCTACGAATCGCAGTCTTTCACCGCGAATCTCGTTCGTGAGCTCTGCGAAGAGACGTCGAGAAAATGAAAACATCTCGAATTGAGCACCAGACGCTTACCTGTTGACAGAGCACGCAGCATCTGTTCCTGTTCGTGTCGCTGCCGATTGATGATCTCAAGCACGGATTCTGTCACTACGACAGCCCCGGTTCAGCACGGACGACTAAAAACAGTACTTTGCAAACCGCACCGAGCGCGGTCCGTTGTTCAGTGCCGTTTTTCATCTGTTCCCTGACCGCATTCATCAGTTCACCAACGGATGCCTGCAGTTGACCTTCACCCAAAGCTTTTGTCTGGACGGATGATATAAGATGTCTAATCTCGCTCAGAATTCCTTGGTTAGAGGGCTGTCCGCTAGCGATGTCACTCCCTGAGGAGATGCCAAGATAAGAACAAAGCTGTTCAACGTTTGCAGCGACTGATTGGATGTGAACAGTGCCGCCATTCACAAAGGACTCGAGCCACTGTAAATGTCACAATAAATTTAATAGGTCGCAGCAAAGCCGGGAGTTGAGATGGATATATACCGAATTCAACTCATTGAGGTAACGAACATTGTCAGCTTGTTGGTCGACCTGGAGCTTCCGCTGTTCTTCGTCCGACTTGAGGTAATCCAAGATTGCTTGGAGCTACAGGACGAGGTAAAACTGAACTCAAAGCGCACTAATGGAAACAACAGACCTTTTCTGAATCAGCATCTGCTGTTTGTGACGGTGACATGTTTGGGCCTGGGATAGCACTGGATCTGTACAGAGATGCAAGTTCGTCAAGTTTGGAGCGTATATCTAATAAATCAGCAGAAGTTTGGTGGGAACCATCCCGGGACTGACTCCCGCTCTCAGTTGGCGATGAGGGGCCGGCCGAGCCAAGAACGTCCCTCGCAGTTTTATCATGCGTTGGAGGTTGCTCGGCCGTTCGTATAGCCTGAAGTTGTAGTTGCGTCTGGCCCTGTTCGATAGACGCTAGCTTCTCCATGAGAAGTGGGGCCAATGTTGCGAGTCGTGTCTGCAAGCTCTCAAACATCATCATTAACGAATCCATTTGTGGGTGTTCCGACTTCGCTAGGATTTGCTTCCTCAGCCCTTCTAAACTGGTCAAGACGTTCTGCAAACTCGCATTGTTGGTGTGGCCATTTGAATCAGATGTTCGTTTGACCGCCGCAGCCATCGCTTGTCCCAACAAGACCTGGATTTCGTTTGGGAGAATATGTATGTCTCGTTGGAGCGAGATGATCTGTTCGCCTAACCCTGCTACTTGGTCGTAGTGCTTTGCAGCCGTATCCTTGATGAGTTCTGCCAGGGGCGCTAATTGGGGTTCCACACCAATAGCGAGAAGGGACGTCGGGGGATTCTCGACGTGTTCTCGAATCGCAGGTTCCGAGAGCTTAGCCCGTAGAGTAGCTACAGGCGTTGCAAGTAATGAGGATGCTTTCGCGGGCGAACTTGGCGGTGTCGGCGCAGGAGATGACTGGCGCGCTGTACGATTCCTCCGAAACGCACTTCGCGCAGAGGGAGGATCAGAAAGGGGTGCATTTGGTGGGTTGGGAAGCGGAATCACAATAGAAACATCTGTCAAAGGCGTCTCCACGGCCTTGCTCCAGTTCCCACCATTATTCTCTTCTTGTAGTTTCTCAATCTCTGCAAATGGACGTCCTTGGTGCATTGGCTGGTTGGTTTGTGCGCGGCGGAGAGCGGTCCCAACGCTCGATGAACTGACGGCGCTCGATGCCGGGCTTGCCAGTTCCAAGCGCTCAATCTGGGCGAGGCGTTGCGTGACGACGGACAATGTTCCAAGGTTGGCAATAGAAGGGCTTTTGGACCGAGTCTCAGGGTTGGAAAGTTGAGACGGGGGACGAGGTGGAGTGACAGACAGCGGAGAAAGTGTGTGACGTGGTGACTTGACAACTGGTGTGGGCGGTGGCGTTTGCTGAAGAGCAGGTTGAGCCAAAGGAGTTTTTGGCACGCTGGGGGACGTATATTCAAAATGTGCCTCTTCGGGGGATGAAAGGCGTTGTAGGCGTTGTCTAATATCTTTGTGTTCATGGGCAACATCTGTTCTGATTGTGAGGGTCTTGTTGCGCATTGACGCACGCACAGTCTCATTTCTGCCTTGCGAACAGAGGATAGCGTCCCTGCATCGAAGTGAGATTTAGGAACAAAAGCAGACGATGAGTCTCACCAGATTCCACCAACCCATCGCGCACGGTCCTGACTAGAAGCCGCAGCAAACGTTTCTCTCTGTCGACCCTCAAAGGTCAGCTCAAAGGTCTTTAAATCACCTTCAGTGTCAGGTCGTGGCACTCGCTCGTTGATAGAGCGTACGTCCATAAACCCGTCTAACTGAATGATGTGGTTTGAAGGGGTATGATGCATGGTATACCAAGTAAGTTGCAAGTGGGAGTCATATAATGCCACCGTGCATGATATCCAGACAGGAGGATGAGTCGGGGGCCGTGAGAGGTACAGTAGAGAGCCAGAAAGCACGGACCCAGCTCTGTTGGAGGGCGGAGCTATTTCTTTCCTCGAGGGATGCGAAACCATCTGGGGTTTTTGGAGAGATGCAGGCTCCAGCGGCCCGGCGATATTCAGTTCGGATGCGTGATGAAGTGGAACAAAATCATCCTCATCTGATTCCTTGTCCTTCTTCTTTTTGAAGACAGACATGAAGTTTCGCAAGGAGTTGCTCAAAGATCTTTTCTTACTCTTGTGGGGAGTAGCTGTGAGAAAAAGACGATGCACGTCGCGCGAGTCGTTCTCTGAGGATGGACGAGTAGGACCAGAAGGTTTCTTGACATGAATTTGACCCATCTCCGTCGCATCTGTCATGGATTCGAATCGATGAATCAACTGCTTCGTTGACTGAAAATGCAGCCCCGGGTTATAATCAGGGCTCGGGACTTGGTCGATCGGTATACGTGGCGCATCTGTTGCGAGGTCTCCATGGCCCGCATGCTCGAATGCCTGCCTATTGGTAGGAGTGTTATATGCCTCGCTATGCGATCCTATACTGTAAGTGGGGTTCATTTTCCGAGGACCTCCGACGCCTGACTTGGGAACTGGGAGAGCATACGACTCGTTTGCCGGAGTATGGGGAGGGTCGGTGTTAGTTGTGCTTGTCCGCGACATCGGGGAAGACATCGGAAGGACGGTCGAAGTTGCGTCGCTTACACTTGACATCAGCTCTACCAACTTGCTACAGTGCTGTGTAGGGAAAAGGATAGGCTTTGACGGCAGAAAAAACTTACTGGCAAGACCTTGCGGTTGCAATCGCGGCCGAAAGAGCGTATGCAGACTACCAGTCTGATATCAAACTGCAAGAAGTACGTGGACCAGAAACTTGCGGCTAGGGCGTGATACCAATGACTCGCCGGAGCTGGCGAGGTTCTCGCGTTTGCAGATAAATATACGTGCTTGCCATTGGCCGAAGTATCCATGCATTGAATGGCGATTATACATTGAGATGGGTAGTAAAGCAAGATAAAGTATGTAACGTCTAGTGGCCGGCGGGCGAAGGCTGCGGAGCCATGCTTTCCGGTACTGGAGTGCCGTCTTGGGTGAGATGTTGTCAAGATGGGAGAGAAACGTACATGGAGGTAGTTGTGGTCGCGTGCCCTCGCTGAATACGCGGGAAAGTAGGATGCCTACACCTTCAAAAACACCAAGTAAAATGCCGCAAGTAATTGCTGATCCTAGAGCAGCTTTTGGACCACCTGGCAATGCATGAGCGAATGATCCGAACATGCAGAGACGATGGTAACGTGCGCAGAGCGGGAAAACACGGGCGGGCATAAGAGAGGGAAAAGAACTTACTGCGGGCAGCTAAGCAACCGCCGGTCATGAAACCGGAGATGATGGCATTCCAAGCATCTTCTTTTTGCCGCCAGCCCTTGACTGCACAGTCGAATGTGGAGAACATGCCACCCCAGACGCCAAAATTACCCCCAGTTACCGGCGCTCTTGCCTTTATTGTCGAGACGGCACCAACCAGGCGCTCACCCTATCCAGAGGAGTCAGAGAGTGATGGAAGAGGAACTAAAAGCACATACTCGTGGAGAATTTCGAGCGCCTTTTACGCCGTGCCATATGGCACCGCCGACGGCCCCCATCGCAAAGGCACCTCCAAAGTCATTGAGGATTACCCATGGGCTGCAACGGTGGTCAGTGGTGGAGAACGGAAGGAATGGCGTCGTTACCAAGGGTCTCTAGTGTGGTCAGCGTGAGACATGGAAGACAGTGATGTCCTTGACAGCAACTCGCGACGACAAAGATTTTTCGTTGAGGGTAGGCCTGGCGATGGTTCGGATCACGTGATCGCGCAATGAAAGCGGGCATGCGTCGGCAGACTCGACTCTCGACGCGTCGCGCACAACGTTGACCTCGACGAGCACGGCGGCCTTTGACAATGGGTGGCACGGCACGCAGAGTGACTTTGTCCCACGCTTTGGTCGAGCTGCCATCGTCGCGGATTCCTCTCAAGCATCCCCCGCACGTGTCATCAGCGGGCCACAAAGAAAACGCGTTGTCTCGTGCATCTGCCTCTCAGATGAGCTCCAGCACGCCCCTCGAACCTGCCCAAAACAAGCGGAAGCTCGACGCCGACGCCCTCGTCGTCGACCTACCCCCAGCCAAGAAGCCCAAACAACCAGATACCACCATTCCACGGCCCGTCGTGAACGCGACTGACGAATATCCTAACGGCTTCGTCTACTGCCATCAGTGCAACAAGAAGCGCGACACCACAGGTTCGTCTCACACCTTTCTTCCGCAGTCCATACACTCATATCGTGCCCAGTCTGCGTCCGTTGCACCGCGAAAGACCGCAAGGGTCGCAGGTGCAATGCTAAGTACTGCAAGCCCTGCCTCAAGAATCGCTATGGCCTTCTTCTTGAAGACATCCTCGCCGATGGCGAAGCAGGCCGCGCTAACCATGTCCACGGAGCGGGCTATCACTTCAGGTAATTATTTCGTTCCATCCTGCCCGATGTCGCAGATCAATGAATTGCCATCAGGTGCCCACGGTGCGATGACGTATGCAACTGCGTTGCATGCAGAAAGGCCAAGGGCTTGCAACCGACAGGGTTCGTGAGCGTCTTCATAAGCGAAATTCAAACTAATACGCGTTTCCAGGAATCTCGCCAATGCAGCACGCCAATCTGGTCTCACCTCGGCTGCTGACGTGCTACGTCAAGACCCGAAAGCAGCCGTGAGTGCGCTACATCATGGTCAACGACACATCTGATCCCCTGTCTAGGGTCCAATGGCACATAAGCCAGGTGAGAAGAAGACTAAACAACAGGCAATGCATGGAGCTGCCTCGAAACATGACGGTAACAGTAAATCCTTCTCAGCCCCAGTAAAAGGTGGCGCCAGGCAGGCTAGCCATTCTTTAAAATCGGCGACTGAATCCAGAACCAAACCTGCACCCAAGGCCAAAGTCAAGGTACCCCCGAAACCAAAGTTGCTCGCAAAGCCCATCTGGACATCCGTGGGCACTGCTCTATCACGAACTGAGGCTGAAGAGCGTATCAATATCCGCGAGTTTGCTTTGCGGTTTTCCTCTGTTTTGGATCTCTCCCGTAGCCATCTGGATGAACTAGATGAAATAAGGTCTTCACGAACTCGCAATCTCGAGGATGAGGACGAGGATCTCATCCCGTGGGTCAGTGAAACATGTGTCAGATCACTCCTTCTCGGTCTCTTGAACATGATAGATGCCAAAGGAGATCGTGAAAAGGTAGGGCCAGTAGTATACGTATCCACCATCACCGATTCTAACGAACTTGTAGCATCTGAAGGCCACCGCCAAATTAATACGAGAAAGTGGCGCACACCTCAACAAGACATGGACTGCACTTGCAACTCTTCGTGACTGGCAAGAGAACGCATCCACGTCATCTCGCTCCAATTCCACTAGCTTTCCCCTTTCTTTTCCTGACCCTTTGCCTCCTCCGCAATCCATTTCTAACATCCGAACACGAAGCGGAGCCAATCAGTCGAACAATGGGAGTATCAACGTTCTCCGCACGGCTCAGCTTGTTCCTGTGATCTCGGCGCTCGTCAATGCAGTTGTCGACTCTGAAGCAGTGAGACAGGAACTCGAAACGGGAGCCCAAGAGTCCAAGGAACGGGTCAAAGAGGCGCGAGAAGCGCACCGGATCGAGAATGAGCGGTTTGAGCAGGAGAAAGAGCGCGAAAGGGGGAAACGAGTAATGGGCCATTTCTCCCACTAGAGATCGCATTGCTGACACGAGTTTCAGCTGGACAAGTCGAGAACAGAATACCACAAACGCATCGTGACGGCCATCGATGATGCGCTGAAAGTGGCTTTGTACGCAAGCATCCCCCGAATCTTGCCGTTGGGAAGGGATATAGAGGGGCGCATATACTGGGCTCTCACCCCAGGGATGAACGAACGCGAAGACGCTCTAGACCTGCTTCGATCGTATTCTCAGGGACGTGCCCACAAATCAAGATCTCGTCGCAAGCCTCTGGTACCATCCGAGGAAGACCGTAGTGCTCTCAGAAAGTGGTCCTGGTTTGTCACCGTTTGGGGAAAGAAACCTCCGGTCGCAGAACGTACCCTCGTTGAGATTGAAGACGATGGCGAGGATGACGATGACGATGACGATGACGGTGACGATGACGGTGACGGTGACGGTGACGGTGACGACGAAGAAGAGGAGCAATGGTGGGGATTCTGGGAACCAGAGGAAATTACGAAGCTGGCGTCTTGGGTCCACTTCAAGGCTGGCCTTGAAGACACTTTGGAACAGAGTGCTAGTCCCTCTTCTGGGTTCCGTACCCAGCCCCGGGACTCGGATGTAGGCATGGAGGATCTCACCGACGACGAGAGCTCTGACGACAAACTAGAGGATGATATGGTGGCAAGCATGACCCCGACCAAAAGCGAGATCGTGACTCTGGTCAAGGAGTTGGAACAATATGCATCACTTCTCGGAGGAAGGATCAAGAGGGACGAAGAGATGGAAGACACTCGCCCAGTCGGGAGATAGAGAGCTTGCTCTGATCATCGCCATGGCTCACCGCAGTGCGTTAAACGAGCCAGGGTCAAGTATGTTATACTCTATTTTTTTTGTTAATAACAATAAAGTATTCGGGTTCGGTGCATTAGTTCGATGCTTATATCCATACTCTGCATCCTGTAGAAACGTTTCTGTCATTGGGCTGGGACATGACGCGTGAGCCTCGCAAGGAGATCGTTGTCGTCAGTGGAACGTTCAACGCATTTCGACAGTTGCTCTGCGAGACGGACAGCGAGCACATGCTTGCACTGGCGGCAGAACTCAACCATGTGGGTGATGTGCAGTACGAAACACACAGGCCTACCATCAGATGGGACTCGCTCATCAGGACCGCGAACGCAAAAGCAGGGCAGGTGCAGTAGCAAGAGGTGCGCGGCGACCAGCCCAGACAGGGGAAGACACTGTACGTTGCGGTGGACCCAAGCACTTCGTAGTAGTGTCTCCCCCACGGCGCCCGGTACTTGAGCACTGCAGAGCGACGTGAGTGGCGGACGCGTACGATGACGAGGGAGACATACCGCCCTCGCGGTCGACGAGGTCAAGCGCAGCCAAGAGCGTCGTGTCTGGGAACAGCGCACGAAGTTTGTCAATCCCTTCCTCGACTTTTTTTTTTTTTGCAAGCATCGAGATCAGCACCAGCATCCGACAGAGGTCGTGGGGCTTACGGTTGTCCTCGTCGATAGAGCTCACGACAGCCTGCACAACGTGTCCCAGACTTGGGGTAGACATCGTGCATCACGCGTTTTGGAAACCCATCTTTTCAGGAAAACCGCAATCAAACGTCGTCGAGATGCCACCCTGTGACTATCTCTTCGTCTTTGCGCAAGCACACGAGGAATTCCGCGTCCCAGAGCTCCGGTCAATTGCAGAGCTCCATGGCTTCCAGGTCGGATTCGACCGCTATACTGCTGAGGAGCTCGTCAATACCGTCAAGCGACCATTCATGGTTCTCAGGCTGGAGGAAGAAGGACATGCGAGGCTTCTCGCGAACAGATGCATCTTGATCAAGTTACGTCCAAGGACCTCGACTGCCCCGGCATGCCGCTCACTCTCACTAGGTCGATCTACGAGTTCTACGCACAGGGGACGACCTACGACGAGCTACATGCAGCAAACAAACGCGTTCGATCTCGCTGGGAACGCTATATCCCAGACACTTCCTTCAAGTTCACCGTCATCGGATACAATCACGGGCTCTCTCAACGTCGGCAACGCAATGTGATCGAAAGCTTTTCCTATATGGACTTTTTGGGCAAGATAGAGATGAAAGACCCTCAGATCACGCTTGGGGTATTTGAAGAATGTGTGTGTCGTACGGCGCTGAAAAAAAAAATCACTCGATGTGGTTAACGCCCCTACGGATGGGTTTCAGACGAGGATGATCGCCGACCTGATGGAAGCCGAAACGTAGACGGTGAATTCATGCAGGCTTACTTTGGCAGGTTGGTACGTTTTGCTTGACCTTTCCCCCGTCTGTCTAGCGCCATGTCATACCCGCCTCGTAGGTAGCGGAGGGCACCGCGCGGTCCCTCATCGGGATGTTTGACGTGAAAAAACGAGCGTACTTTGGAAATACAAGCATGGAAGCGGAAATGTCATTGCTGATGGCCAACCAGACACAGGTCAGCCGTCTCTTGTCGTGGCAATGTTGATCAGCAGCCCAAGCTGTGGCAGGCTGCACCAGGAAAGCTCATGTACGACCCTTTCATCGGAACCGGAAGCATGGCCTACGTGCGTACTTGATGGATAGCTGCGCGAGCACGTCATGACTCAGCATCGTGACCAGACGACAGCATATTTTGGAGCACACGTGTACGGCTCTGACATTGACGGCCGGCAAATGCGCGGAAAAGGTTGCGTCCTGGCCCTAGTCCGCACGGATGCAAATTCCTGATTGATGTCGTTTCGAAGCTGGAACACCGGGTATCATTCGCGCAGCTGCTCAATATGGTGTTGCGCAGCGGATCGTAGATCTCTGCACGTTCGACCTGACGCGCCACTCCTGGAGATGTGGCGGGTTATTCGATGCCATCATCACGGACCCACCGTGTACGCTCCCTTAACCGTGTGAAAAGAATCAAAAATCTGACGCACGAATCAGACGGCGTACGAGCTGGTGCCAAGCGCCTCGGACGCAAAAAGCTCCGTGACGACAGGCCACCTCCAGAAGTGCCCCGACCGTAAGTCCTTCCAGGTCTTCCTACGGACACCCCTATTGATAATTCGTGTGGACGTGTGACAGAGACCCAAATGAGCCGTATATCCCACCGACGAAGCCTTACGAGCTCTCCGCCCTGATTGCCGACCTCATTCTCTTTGCCCGTTACCAACTCAAGCCCCGCGGATTGCTCGTGTTTTTCCTTCCCACGGTGGCAGAGACGTACGAAGAAGTGGACGTACAAGCCGCGCTCTGCGAGGGTATGGAACTTGTGGCGAATTCCGTACAGCGGTTCGGACGTTGGGGTAGACGGGTGGGTACCGCGATCTGCCTTGAGCAACAGCAGCAAGAACTGATGTAATATTCCTAAGCTCATCACAATCCGCAAGACCACGTCAGAGAGTTATCCACCACCTACGTTCAACTCTGCTGACATGAACGATGGAGGTTTGCATGCTCCAGCGCACAAGGATTTCAGGGAGAAGTATTTTCAGGGATTCAAGAAAGCAAGGGAGGAATAAAGAACAGTAACTTCTAAGCAGCTACATGTTATGATCTCTCACCTGGCGTCGCCCAGTACCTAGGCTAATGTCATGGTGATATTCAACAGTACAATGAAATACGTGGCATCGTAGGTGTGGCATAAGTCAACCTGCTGCGTGTATAAATCAATGAAAGTGACTCGTTGGCACTGATCACAGCACGGTCCACGTGGAAAACGGGCTCAGCAGCAAACATACAACTGCCACATCCCAAGGGTGACGGAAACAGTCATGATACCTGCATGAAGATCGTGAAATGCATCTACGTGTATATGAATGGCAACAACGAAAAAGTGCCACAACTTGTCAAGTCCCCCTGAGATGAAGCAGAACGCCGTCGCTGTGAACGGGAAAAAAAAAGGAAGGGAAGTGGGTATGAAATCGTGTAAAAGTACAAAACAACAGATCGGCTTTTAGCTGCCATCCAATAACCAAATTCCAGTTCCACATCGCAATCAAAACAGTCGGCGACGTCGTCGACCCAAACCTGTCCCCATAGCAGTCCAGAGATATGTATACCTAAAAGGGGCAAGTCCAGGGTCCTATGCATCTAATATCTTGTTCAGACCAACGAGGGATCCTTTGTTGTTGACTCAGGGTGCTCCATTGTTCCTTCAAGTTTCTTTGTGGTATTGGGACTGGGAATCATGGGGACAGAACTCTCTGCTGCCGTAGTCTCGTCTAGCTCTCGGCGAGCTTGCCGCGCGTGTACAAAGAAAACGAGCACTCCAAAGACCATCACGATCGTTCCATGGAAGATAAGGGCATTCTTCATGTTGTAGCAGGTTAGCGCTTGAAGAGGCATGAAGAGAACCTTGCCCTGAAACACGCTGAGTAATAGGATAGCCAAAGTACGAAGACAAACACATCAAGAACGAGGATAATGGAAAAATCTTCCACTGTGATTTGCGAGCCTGGCTGTAGTGCGCTGTGGCCACCACACCATAAAGCGGCCACCAATAGGCAAGTAGTGCGGCAGTGCTATTTGGGGGGCTTGTGGCGGTCAGGACTGGCGCCGAGGTAAGCGTACCAGGCCAAATCAAGGAGAACCAAGTGACTGCCGCGATTGGGCTCCTGGAAGCGGATAACTAGAGAATTGCATCAGTGGGCAGAGAGGAGGAAAATGACACTTACGAGCCACTCGGCTGATAAGACACTGAAGGCACTAACTGAATCTTATATCTTTGAAAGGTGCGGTCAACGACATTGCCAGGCTGGTCTAGCGAGCGGCGATCGCCACGTTCTGCGATGCTGACCATCGATCTCCAGGTGAATCATCATGAGCAGCTAGCCAAGTCACTTACGCATCTATCTCCGCCGTGCCGAAGACGGAACGGTACTGTAAGCAGTTGAAGTGCTGCACTCAATTGACTGAAATGTTTCATAGCCTATCAATCATCATGCAACTTGCATCATGACCTCCTTCTATGCGCACAATTTTGCTGACGAGACAACATTGTATGAAATTTTCCGTGCTCCAGCCCTCAGGGAAGGGTATATCCACTGGCAGGTATTGAAAAAAAGCAAGTAAGGAACGAAGTGTGACAGCAATCCATGATATGGTACCTCAAAAAGCGTGATATATAATACGTGGATGAGCATGGTAAAAGCAAATAAGCCTGGAACAAGACATGCCAAAAAAAGCTAGTTTAGACCGACAAGGGGTCCTCCGTTGTCAACTCAAGCTGTTCCGTTGTTCCTTCCGGTTTTTCAGTAGTATTGGGACTGGGAACCAAGGGGACAGCATTCACTGCTGCCATAGACTCATCTAGCTCTCGGCGAGCTTGCCGCGCGCGTACAAAAAAAACGAGCACTCCAAAGACCATCACAATCGTCCCGTGTAAGATAAGTGCGTTCTTCATGTTGTATGGCGGATTAGCAGTTGAAGACGCACGAAGAGCACCTTCCCCTGAAACACGCTGATCAATACATTAGCCAAGGTACGAAGACAAACATACCAAGAATGAGGATGATGGAAAACAGGTTTCCACTGTGATTTGTGAGCCTAGCTGTAGTGCGCTATGGATACCAAGCTCACCTGCACCATAAAAGGGCTGCACTAGCATCAGCATTCCTCGTCAATTCGACTCCGAGCTCCAAACCAATAGGTAACATCGTCACGGAGCATATTCCAATGACAACGAAAATGGCGAACAGCGCGGCAGTGTTATTTGGGCGGACTTGTGGTAATCAGGACTAGTGCCAAGGTAAGACAAAAGAAGCGTACCAGCCCAAATCAGGGAGAGCCAAGCGACTGCCACGATTGGGACCAGGATCTTAAGAGTGACGCCAAGCCTATGGGTAAAGATTCGGTCAAATAATGGTGCAGTGACGACGGAAGCTACGATGCCCGAAAGTAGCAAAAATGCACCCATTATACCAGCGGTCGTGTCCGAGTATCCCATAGGCTCCTGGAAGCGGATGGCTAGAGAGTTGCATCGGTGGGCAGAGAGGAAGAAAATGACACTTACGAGCCACTCGGCTGATAAGACACTGAAGGTATTAACAGCGCCATCCAATACCCCAAAAAGGGTAGTAATGATGACAAAGTCGAGACGTTCATGGAAGGTCATGTATGCATCTTGTGGGACCGACCAGCCGAGGACGGCACGACAGAGAGATGTAAGGGATTGAGGAGGTTTGGAACCAGCATGGGCTAGGAAGATGAGGATTGAGTTGTGGAGGTAGTGAATAGATATGAAGCTTACTTGGGGGAGTAGGAGGGGAACTGGTGATGAAGAGGACGGCGGGCACCACAGCTGTGGAGATGATTGCCAAAACCAAGACCTAAGTGGACGGAAAAGTGATGAGTATCGCTGGCGGACAGAGGGAAGGATAGGAAGATGTGATGGAGATGACTGACAGATTGGCGGGGCGTTCCGACGAGGGGAGCGAGCAGCTCGCCGATTGCGCCACCTATGGGATTGGCTATGAAGAAAATTGAATGAGAAGGATTGGGGGATGGGGAATGTACAGACAGATCGCAATAGCCATTGTTGCGGTGGTGCGGCCCTTGAGATCGAACCATTTTTCAGAAAACGTGGGACCAAGAACCACGAAGACGGGTTGTGCAATCCCGGAGAATATCTTTTGGTTGAAAGCAATGAGTGGAATTAAGAGTGTGGGGGAAGTGGTTACCTGACCAAAGATGAGAAGGACATAGGCAGACTGGGGTGAAAGAGAGGTAGCTGTTCCAGCATAACGAATCCATCCGGAGATAAGACTCAGGAGGATACCAATTTGAGCCTTGCGTGGAAATGAGCGGAGGGATGGATGGGATGGATGGACGACATACACAACGTGCGATGCCGAAGCGAGAGCAGAAAACGGGGACAAAGAGTGAAACGGGGATAAATACACAAGACATAATATTACCAAGCCAATTGACTTGGTCCACTGTTATGTCAAACTCATCCGCGGCTGAAGCACAGATCAGTTATAGTTTGAGATAGAGACACTAGGTAACCACCTTGTGGTGCAATCGGACCGAACCAGGCCCATGGGAGGCCAGTGGCAAGGCCGAGAACGACCTGTAGGTTGGGGTTGAAAATAAAGATAACATGGGGATGCGCAAGGCGTACGAAACCGAACAAGCCGAAGAACCTCCTCTTGTATAACCTGTATCTTACAGGTGCGGGTGCAGCCAAGGATATGCTGGGTTTGTCCAGCGAGTCAGTGGGCTCAGATGCGCTTCCGGTGCGGCTACTGGGTTCAGTGCTGGCCATGGTTGCGAGAAGACCAGTAAGCGACGGCTACATGTCGTTACTACCGATCTACAGATTTTGTGGCGGTGTTGTTTGGTCTTCCCTTCCGTTTTCGGAATAGACCCGACTCAACCTGAGCTGGTTCGCTCGGTTCGACCTTTGCTGGGTCGTAGATCTCTCCCAGTCCCACTTGCGCTGTCTTTTTCTGCAGCTTGAATGCCCGCACGTCCTCCTCGTCCCCCTCTGACGCCCTGCGTTTCTCCCCCGCCTCCTTGCTCTCCTCCTCCCCCTTTCCCTTTGTCCCCTCTCCCTCTGTACTCCTAACTACTACCACCCATGCCCCTGGTGTACCTGCCTGCATCCTTTGCTGTGCCTCTTCTGCATCGGGATCTCTGTATCCGAGCGATGCTGGTGTGCTGTAGTTCGCATATGAATCAGACTGTTTTACCATTTTCGCCTTCGCCTTGGGTGCAGCTCCCGGTTCTTTCACTTGCCGAGCCGTGCTTCCAGAGGATCTCGCACCAGCTCGCCCAGATGCGATATCTAGTGCATATGCTGCTTCCGCAGCCTGTCCTAAAAAACGTGAGTGCGTGTCAGTGACAAAACAACAGACGCACCTTCCCGACGCTTGCCATGATCCCTTTCTCCTCCTCCTGTTCCCTCACGCGCTTTTCCCCTTCCTTGTATAGCCCCTTCACGAACCGTTCCACGTTCCCTTTGTGTCGCAGTCCATTCTCGTGCTGTTGTCGCGATGGCTTGTCATCCGCGATGTAGATATTACAGTACTTGCAGTGGTACTTTGCGTGCGACACCCAGTATTCTGACATGACGGTAGGTAATCTGTGGAACACGACGATCGTCCAATAGCCCAAATACGAGCAAACCCAGCTCGGCCTCTCCGGCATGGACAAGAGCACGGCTCACCTCAGGCAGCACTTTTTTCGAACTCCGATGGTCTCCCAGACCCATTTTCGTTGTAGGTAGACTAAGGTAGTAATAGGCCTAGGTCTCTTGGACCATGCCTCGCGGGAGCCTCGTCACCCAAAACAACGCTGCGCCTCGTTTGGGGCCTCGTCGGTGCCTTGACCGTGCCTCCACTTGCCCTCGCTCACCACCGCCATCGCCCGCAATCGCCTGCATGCCCTCGCCTTGCCCGACATGCACGGACGCCATCACGCGCCCTCCCGACGCGCACGGTGCGCCTGTCGCTCGCCCCCACTTGTCACCGCCACCGCTCGCATCGTCTTTCCGATGCGCACGGCCCTCCGCCCCCCGCCCTCGCTCTGGCCTTGACCGCGCCCTGGCCCGTACATCGTTGCGCTTGCAACAACGATGTGGCAACGACGACGACGTGACGATCGTGACCGCCCGATCGCCACGGCGTCGTCGTGACCATTCGCCCGCAATCGCCTGCACACCCTCGACTCGCCCGACATGCACGGATGCCATCACGCGCCCGTCGTTTGCCCTCACTCGCCACCCCCACCACCTGCATCGCCCTCCCGACGTGCACGGACCACCCCCCCCCCCCC
>JBBPJN010000337.1:0-16382 GCA_038088755.1 Boletus aff. separans
TGATCAATCGGTCACTTCGTGAGCGCTTCCAGCTTGGTCCAACGTTGACAGATTGCAAGACGTCCAGGACGGTGGCCAGCCTTATCTGGCACGTTAGGGACAGAGCGGAGAGCAATATGGGGGTGCATACTCTTAAGACTTGGCGTGCTGTGAGACGTCGACGTTCAATCTGCTCCGCACATGATTGCCACGTAGGGTTGGTTTACAAACCAGTAGATGGACAACGCTCTTTCCTTGGTTCCAGGGGCAAGTTTTAGAGCGGAAAGGGTCGATGGTGAGCAATTGGGACAGGAATCGATTATAACTGAAATCAAGGTTCTATTCGCCGCCCCGAGCGCACCTCGGCCCTCACGACACGCGCCCAAACACCGGCGGGAGCATGGCAGAAGACCCGCAGACCTACCCTTGTCAAACAACGAGATTCGTAGCGGACGTCGAGCATGAGATTCTTCCGCCTGAAACCGTTTCCTAGCACCGTTCCAGACGGGGTGTGAAACGCGACGGCGAACACTTTGATTAGTTTAGGCGGCGATTCAACTCCACTCCTCTCCGAAAAGAGCTTTTATGATCGGCGGCTACCGAGACGACCCGTTGCCGTTTTGATTGCTCGGAATGAATCAAACCTTGGTGGCGAGATAAGTCGCAAGTCGCGAAAAGTAACTCTGGCAGGACCAGGACGGTTTTACCGATGTAGGCCCTTGGCGACAGCTGGCAAGGCTACCTCACTCTCGTTTCTTTTTTTTTTTTTTTCGCGCGAATCAGCATGAGAAGGTGGCGACCGCCCGACGAAAAACCGTTCAACTCCTTGGAGCCTGGACGGACCAAGATAGCTCGACGGTCGTTCCTCGCCGCAGCCTCGACCAAGTTACGTATCCCATCGATGGGCAACGCAAATGAGGTCATATCTCCAGGTTCAACTCATTCCGCTCCCACAAAGAACACCCGTCGTCCACCACGTATATAAGTAATGCACGACCAAAAGCCGCACGCACGGGTTACCTCGTTCATATCGCCCAAGCGGAACACGCACTCAGTCCGAACGAACGTACATCATCATCATAATGAAACGAGCTGGTGTGAACGCGTCCGAAACCTTTTTATTTTATTTTTTTTTACCAAATACACGCGTCTGAGCCCGATGCTTCCTCCTCTCCCTATATGACCATCTTGGGCGCAGATGCGGACCTGTGACTCGTTGTTTCCTCACGTCCATGGCACTCCGAATCGTTCACCAAGGCAACACCGTCTATTTTCATACGTACGATACATTGCGAGAGCTCTTCGATCGACGATTCGACGGAGCGTGTCCCGATCACCTTTGTGAGAGCGCACATACGTCTTGAGTATCCCGCAAACGTTTCATAGGCGGCGGCTAATAACGATCTGAGTCATCCTCCCATCGTCATACTGGTTGCCGCGCCCAGGTGTGGATTAGTTCCATGGAATTATTCGCTTGATGGGGCTTGCGTCCACCCGCCGTCGGGATGAGATAAGCGAGCGTTATGGATCGTTCTCGCGTTCCATCCGACGGTTCCACAGACCATCCCGCGTTGCGTTTTAAAAAAGACGGGCGTTCCGTCCTTGGATACCATCAAGTGCTATTATTACTTACACACTCCATTCATTTGCTCTCATGGTAACTTGACGCGACTGGGGCTCGATAATTAAACTTTGTCGACTTGAGTCTATTCGAGCCCGCTTGGGTGGCACATGATGATGATACGCGAGGCCAGCGACGTAAAGTAGGGAATCAATTTATCTAAACACCACCAAGGAAACGATACAGTAGGACATGCTGTGACAAAAGAAGACGTTAAAACAAGAGTGCAGATGGTGTGTGATGCTGACGTTGGAATAATGAACTGATAAAAAAAAAGGTACCGTAGTAAGGAGCGAACGTAACAAAGCGTGAAAATGCACGTGAATGGTCATCGACAGCATGGTCCACAAGTTCAAGCTCTCGATTTGGAGCGGGCACGCACGAGGACGCTACCCAGGCGTCTGAACGTTCCACTGGACTTGGAGGATGACGATTTTGAGCCCGTCGAAGAGACGGATGGGGAATCCAACGAGGGCTTTCGAGAGTCCTCGCTTTGCCTTTGCGATGGCACTGGGAAATAGTGTACAGACTCGCCCGGGTTCGTGGCAACCCGGAGCAAACGGGTCTCCAGGTCAGCAAGCACGGACTGCTGATAGCTCGATCGCGGCTCGGGGTCCTTGGGCTTCTTCAGATGCTCAGGCAATGGGGGAACGGGGGGCAGCTGAAGATGTCGATCAACGATCAGCGCGAGCGACATGGATAGATGTCGGTCTACGAACCGGCCGCGAGTATCTAACGGACATGTTTTCGTCCCAATCGTGATAAGGATCTTCTTCGCTCATCGCAGTCCTATCATAATACGCGGTGCGCTTCCGTATGCGGGGCTGCAGAGGCTGCAGTACAGGTACGTGTACCTGATTGTGCGTAGCTTCGGTATAGCAGATCTCTGAGAAGGATTCGGTGGGTGATAGAAGCGTCTGTTGATCGAGGCAATCGAGACATGATGGATCGAACTCGACGTTTTTGAGGGAGCGACGGAGAACCTTGAGAGAGACGGTTTGGGCGTCCGACCGATCGTCATCTTCTGCACATGGTGACAGCTCATAATCACGAGGCCGGAACGTGGGTCGTATGGGTGTTGGGAGAAGCTTCCATCCTTGCGAGTCAGAGGAGGAGTGTGCACGGCGCCTTGCTGCGACGCTGGGCATCAGGGTTTGCTGTAGGATAGTTAGGTTGTGGATGGAGGATAGGCGGATCGTGTGACGCACTGCGGTGACGAGGGAGTCGTCTGCACTGGGGCACAGTGAAGTGCTCAGTGGGATGTGCGTCCTTGCATATCTGTCGCGAGGAGTGCACTTGTCGACGAGGAGTCGAGGAGAGCTGAACATCTGGTTAGCGAGTGCGAAGGAGAGATGGGGAAATGAAACTCGACCTCGAGTGCAGCTTTATGCGAGGGCGGTGTATGACCAAGGACCGAGCGCACTTTCGGCGATGTAATTGTGAGCTTCCCAAACTGTTTGAGCAAGCGTCACCATCGGGAACGTAAATCAACCCGGAACAGGCACGTGCAAAGCCGAGCTCAGTCGATCCCATGACCCGCTCAGCATAGTCGAGCTGAGCCAGGTTCATCTCGCTTCATTTCGACCGTCATATCGACGACTCGGCCATCGAGAAGTACATTACAAAAGGCATTACAGTGGGGCATAGATGGACATAGAAGAAGCTCAGGTAAGCACGCATTCTTGACAAGCTCCAATGAAAACGAGACGCCGGGCACCTTAGCAACGACGAAGATACTCCCGATTCTAGAATACCACTGTAACGCCCCCGGCTGCGGACCGCAACCTACGGGAGCTCCGCCCTGCTTTTTCGTCGTAGTTTTCGCGCCAAGTCCTTCGCCCGCTCCACCAAGCCCCCATTGGACGTCACGACACCCACGGTAGCCGCACGCGATCGCGATGGTCTCGTGGCATATGCAGTCGACGTTTTCATGTTGAGTGGAAGATGGGTCGGTTCGGTAGTCGTCTCGATAGAAACGTCAATGACCATACCCCTGTTGATGGAAGCGTAATCGAGGTGCGACTGGGCACGTGTCAGACGCCGTGGTAGTAGTGCACCAACAGTTTGTGGAAGAGTCTGTCTACCGGCTATTCTCTCGACGTGTATCTCGTGCTGTTCGTCGGTGTGTTGCGTCTCTTGTGACGTCCCTGTCACAAGAGACTCAAAACTTCTCGGCTGGAAAATGCGAGTCTGGGTCACGAACAACCCTATGGAAATGATGATGATCGCTCACGTTGGCCAGCGTATGGTAAAAAGTTGACTTGGATGCTGCGGCAGAGAGCGGAGACGGGGCCAGTGAACGTAGGCCATCCTCTCCTTGTTCTTCTGGCTGGTGGGAATCAGAAAGCACAAACCTAGGGGACGGGTGGATCACCTTTCCGAATTGACTCATCGAGACCGCGGGCTTCTTGAGGTGCCCTCTTGGCTGCGTTGGGGGGTCTACCAGTTCCGTCTGTGACAGCTCGGGTTCGCAGAGTGCTCTGCGCTGGGTCGCCTGCTCCACTCTCCTGAATTTCTGAACCCGCGTTGATACGTCAGAAGAATAGTACTTGGGGGACACGCACCTCCTCGAGCAACTCCATTGAGCTCTCCATGGTGGATGGTTTCAGCGGGGCGCCTGCACACAGGGCAATGGCCTCCAGATCAGAGATACCCTTTCCTTGTCCGCACACAGCGTGCGAGCGCTGAAACGGTCCAAATACACGACCGACTCGGATTTCAAGGGCTACAAAGGGGGAGGATTTTAATATCGTCGAGAACAGATCACTAGCAGACCGCAAACATACGGCAAAGCCGCTTCTAGGGTGTATCGAGGTGAAACTTGAGGCATTGTTCTGTACCTGGGTAGGTCAGAGTGATGATACGACGAGACGGTCTCAATTGTTATGACACGTGCAGGTGCACTGCCACGCTCGAGTTTCCAACCACCCCCTGTCCCTTGTCCTCGGAGATCGCACCTTGTCGAGTTGCCAGACTGCAGAGATGCCACCCGGAACGACCAAGGCCGAGAGGGACGACCAATTCTACATGACCCTGGTGACCATCCAGGCGAATACTGCGTCTGCTCATGACCATTCTCTTCGCTCATTGTGACGACTAGGTCGAGAATTGTCTCTTTAGCATCCCTCGGCAATTCTTGGAATCCCAGTCCAGGATCTTCCGGGACATGTTTTCACTCCCTGTAGCCGGTGAGGCAGAGGGGTCTAGCGACAACAATCCCATTCGCCTCGATGGCATCACAAAGAAGGAATTCAAGCGCTTCCTCCAAGTCCTTCTTCCAGGGTAAGCTCATGATTCTCGCCCGTGGTATTTGAATACGCACAGCAGTCCCCTACGCCGCCGTCTCCAGCACTTGCGAGGAGACTACACCTCCCGACCCAAATTTTGACCTGTGGTTTCCAGTCGTAAAACTGGCAAGGATGTGGGAGTTTGACGCAATTCACAAGCGTGCCGTACAAAATATGCCCTACAAACAGATCACCAAGACTCCAGCAGAGAAAGTGGGGCTTGCTGTCCACTATGATATTCAACCGTGGCTCCTTCCTGCGGTCAATGAACTGGCCAAACGGAAAGAGCCCCTTGGGATCAATGACCTCGACCTTCTTGGCCCAGAGTTGGTACTAAAAGTGGCTGCCGTTCGAGAGAGTTTGACTGTTAACGACCCCTATTGCTATCATGGTCACACAGGGGCGAGGCTCACATGTGGTTCACGAAACGCAAGCTCGGTGGATTTCACACCGGTGATAAAACGCGTGTTCCAGAATCCAGGTTAGTTCGGGTTGTTGTGTCACTGCACACTTCTTTTTTACTTGCGCGCGCGATGGTGCCTTGCCTATACATACGTGATGACGCGGACAAGGTTGGTACTCCTAAAGCAGGGCTAAATCGGAGGTGTTGACGAGTTCGTCCTCGGTCTAGAATATTCATGGTCACTGCATAATGACGGGAATGACACGATTAAAAACCATGTACTTACGTCGAGTGGAGCGCAAGTTCCTGAAATCCGGCTGTGGCTGTAGGTTATCTGGTAATTGGATTGCGCGAATCTTGCCATCACACAGTCTCGAACGGAGCGGCCCAGGTTCATTCGTTCATTACTAGCACGATACACGCAGCTGACGCGTGGATCTGGTTACAATCAAGCCACGAGCGGCGTCGGCGCTGACGTATCGTTGCGGAGCATAAGTGATGATCGATGAACCCTTGCCACCATTAGGAGTATGAAGATGCTGCCTTCTTGCCAAGTCCGGCGGCGGCGGCGGCCCTTCGAGCCGTACATGCAGGCATCCGCGTGTCTTGATCAGGATACGACAGGCCCGTTCCGCCAGGTCTATTGGATCAATGGTCATACATACTCCAATGCCCTTGAGCCTGGGCACAGTAGACTCCACAGAATGTAACTCTGGGTGTCGACAAACATGCGATTGTCGTGGTGCGTGCAGCCTGGGCAGAATGTTCCCACCAGTGCGAGTTCGCCGAACTCTCTGTAGCGTCGCTTGAAAAATCGGAGAAAAACCTCGTGTTGGTCAAGATGGCGTCGACGGCGAGTCCGACGTACACGATCCAGGCAGTGTTCGCGACAATGCACACGTTTACGCAAACGGAGCTGCATGGCGTTGGTGAAGAAAATACATAAAGGGGAGAGAAGACGAACGGGCAACGTGTAGCCAACACGTGTAGCCGAAACCGAACCAAACTTGATTGCCAACACTGGAATCAGGGAACGTATATCTTGACTTGCTTCGAAAATTTCCCTTGGAGCCAAAGTCTTCTCTCTCTCCACCGACTTCTCTCCTCTCCCTCGCAGAGTCTGTCATGGCCCGTCCCGACTCATCACACGGTGTTTCTCGCGTCGTCCAACATAAAGATTACTATCTCCGTGGCGGGGACGTGACCTTCCTAGTCAGTCTCGACCTTTTGCGTTGCCTTCCTCACTGGGCGCTAACCTGTGTCCCCAGGTCGAAAATCATCTTTACCGGATACACAGCTATTTTTTTGAGCGTGAATCACTGTTTTTCCGCCAAAAGTTCAGCCCAAACAACAGCGGCGACGAGCTACGTGGTTCCACCGACAGCGATGCTTTCACTCTGGAGGATACCAAGAGCGAAGATTTCGCACGGTTTCTCTGGGTGTTCTATAACCCGTAAGTCCGCCACATTGTTGTTCGCGTACGCTTCACTCGTTTGCTGACGACGAACAGCAAATACTCAGTGTACGAAGCACCGCTTGAGACATGGCTCAGCATTCTCAAGCTCGCCAACCGCTGGACCTTTGACAGCGTCAAGGAGTTGTCCGTCCGGGAGCTCGAGAAACTCGAGATCGAGCCTATCGAGAAGATCGCCATCTATCATAATAACAACATCAGTCGTCTCTACCTCGTTCCCTCTTACATCGCCGTCTGCAAGAGGGACAAGCCTCTGTCCTTCATAGAAGGTATGAAGCTTGGCATGGAGACGGTCCTCCGCATCGCCGAGGCGCGCGAACGTTTGCGTCTGCTGGCTTCCGAAAGCGGTATCCGCACCCCGACATTCGAGGACTTTGAGGATACGGAGGTAGAGACACTTGTTCGGGAGATCTTCAATCTCGGCTCTCGTCCTACTTCCCCCATCCCTGCGACTTCTCCTGCCAGTGGCTTTAATAGCTCGATGAACGGAACCCATCTTAAGCTCGGTCCAGCTCCACTCGGTAACCCATCGAGGGCTAACGGTGCTCTACCCCGAGCTAACGGTGGGTCGGCAGCTGATCCCAGAGGTTCTTCAGTTGACCCTATGCCTTCCTTCGGCTCTGTCATGGCGCACCAGGAGCCACCAATCCTAACAGCAGCACCGCCAACGGGAATGCAACCAACGGCGTCACAAACAACGGCACCACAAACAATGGCACCTCAAAACCAACAGCCACCGGTGCCTCCGGCCAAAACAACACTACCAGCAGCCCCACCGCTAACAACGGACAAGGCAAAGGAGCACACAAAGACGCGGGAAACAAGCCTCCCGCTTAAGTCTGGAGGAGTGGGTGAGCCTTCATCTTCGGCGAGTCACTCAGCTGTTTTGTTCTGACAGCTGCTCATTCGGAATTTATCACAGGCGGACTCAAGGGCTGGCTCTCAGGATGATGTTTCGATTAACAACTCTGTTGTATCACCAAGTGAACATAATAACGATGTGACTGCTAAAGTTAAGGATAACGTGAATGACGTCGAAAAAGATGAATCGGGCAAGGACAACGATACTGCGAGTGTCTTATCTGACAATGACACCGTCAAGCAAGGTGCTTTTTTTGCGTTTGGCCCATTGTACGATCATCTCATCTCCCAATGTAGGTGGGAAAGGCAGGAAGGGAGGAAAAACAGGGCGCAACGGAAAGAAATAGTGACCGATCAATGGACTGATCTCCACGCTGCAATCTTTCTCGGGTGGGCGACCACCGCAAAAAAAAAAAGCAATCCCTTCACGTACGCAACGTAACCTGGTGTTATCTCAGTACGACGTCCCCCAATACAGTACTTGCTGATGGGCCAGCGATGTAACCGCGGCGGTGAAGTGTTTTTGAAACATCGTGGTCCTCGTATGATCCGCGGAAGTGAAACGTGCCCGCACCCCCGTCTGTTTGACATATCGGCCGTGGGGCGTGATCAAAAGGACCCACGGGCGTAATGAACCAAGTGGTGCATTTCTAGGGCGTATCAGCAGCATCTCGGACTCCTGAGCGTCTATGTTCCATTTGTAGGCGGATCTTCTCGCGATAAGACGTTTGTAGGTCCACGTTGCTGTAGATGCACAGCAACATGCACCGTATCTCTGAATGGCACGCGAGTACTTATCTGACAAAAAAGTCTAGAAGGAAGTCGACAGTGACACGAGGTAGGCACCGAGATCATCTCGAGAAAACAAACAAACTGGAGTGAACCCGGTGATTCGTTTCGCGGCGAAGGTTTGATGATCAAGCAGATAAAAGGGCCCGCGCGGTGTCCTGCGGTGTTCCTTCCCATCCGATAGTCCCTCCCGCAGACAACAGCCCCGATTTCTTCTTGACTCAAAAACTATGTCTGTCGACTCTACGCTCGGTGTCGGAACCATGAAACGCCACGAGCAATACTACTTCAGAGATGGCAACGTATCCATCCAGGTGCGTGGTCGCCGCCGATCCTATATCAATCCATGCTGATACTCGGCAACATGTAGGTCGAAAATACCGTCTTCCGCTTACACAGACATTTTTTTGAGAGGGAGTCGGATTATTTCCGAGATCTTTTTGGTCCTTCCAGCGAAGGCAACGATTTCCCTGTGAACAGCCAATATGTGATTCATGACGTGAAAAGTGAAGAGTTTGCCGACTTCGTGTGGGTGTGGTATAACCCGTGAGTGGTGATAGGCATTGTAGAGGCGTCACTCAGCGATACTGACTTGACTCACCGAGACGTTACTCGTTTTCGAAGCAAGACAAGAAGAAATGGCTTACAGTTCTCAGACTTGCGACCCAATGGCACTTCGGCGAGATCAGGAACCTCGCCATTCGCCAACTCGAGAAGATCCACCTTGACCCAATCGAAAAGATCAAGATATATAAGCAATATGCGGTGGATGCCGTGCTGTTGCTCCCTTCCTACACAGCTCTCTGCACAAGTCCAACGCTTCCCTCGCCCGCGGAAGGGCAGATGCTGACCATGGATACGGTACTAAGAGTTGCCAGTGCGCGTGAAAAGATAATTTTACGTGCTTCCGAGCTCGGCTGCAAGACACCGACGGTCACCAGTGCCCCAGAGGACGTCACCAAATCCGTTGTTGCCGAGTCTTTCGATTTGACCCTCCATCCAAACGACGAGACCGTACGAATGGAGGGTCAAAACAAGAAAGACAGGAATGCTTCCAATGACGATTCGCTGGACACCGAGGTTGTCACTGTCAAGCAACCCATTCCCAATAAAGCGAAAGCGAATGGTGGTATGCCACCAGGCCAGGAGCCAGTGGTGAGTCAAACTGACTTGCATGCAATGACACCCGCTCACGAATATTTATCGTTAGAATGGTATACGTGTTGGCGGCAACAAGGTCTGTGTGAACACACACTCTTTTTGCTCGAGCGACTAATCAGGACTGGAAACAGGGCAAGCAGAAGGAAAGATGATACTAGTCCGCAGTCAGAGATCGTCCAAGCCATTGATCTGGCAACCGTCAAGCAAGTGCCTGGCTGTTTTTTTGGTATTTTGGGGTTTTTTCACTATTCTGTGGGATACAGTCATCTCTTGAGAACACATTGATGAGCGGTATACGTGTACTGTACTGGGGGCGGGAATGGACAAGGAAAGTGCGATTATGTAAAACCAAGTTGAAACTTTGCTCCGAGTCACTGTCGCTTTCCAGACTCCAACAACTCACGAACCTCGGAAGCGAGCACGTCTGTCGTTCTATGCTTCAATGTCCGGATGCTAGCGCATGGGTGGCCAATTAACGTCCATAAAGATGCATTTTCCAATAAACACCCTCCTTGGAACAGGCTTGAGCGTGTTGTGTCACCGCAGTACGTGGACGGACCAAACTGTGATCCAGGTACGAATTCGACCGGAGAAAACGTCTAGGCCCATCGGGTGGTACCTCCCGCCGTTGACCCTGCTTGAACTCGGGCCGCATCGTGTTTCGTACCGGCTGATTTGCTGCCCTTCAGCTTTCCTTCCAGGACCTATTGAATGCAACGAGCGAACTTTTTCGGCGTACTTCGTTTTTGCGACGACAGACATTAAGCTGTGGAGCGGGCGAATCTCTGTGGGTCCAACGTGCTTCAGTCCAGATTACCAGGTTACTCACCAAACATTACACATAACTGTGAAACAGCAGCATGGTCCCAGCGCTCCAAAGTGTTAAAAAAAATCGAACCGGCGGATAGCAATGTTGCAGAAAACATTAAAACCTCCAACAAATTTGTCTGCCTGCGACTGGCATGGGGAAGAACCATCCAGGGACTCCACTAGACGAGGGCAAGTACAATTTGTATCTGGCGTGAACCCGATTTTTTGTTTTTACATATTCCCGGTTTCCGGTTTCCCTCCAGAGTCCAGACGTCCTTGGGGCAGGGACACGTTTCGATTCTCAGGGCATCACATAACGATCCAGAGCGTTCACCGCGGGAGAGGATTTTTTAGAGCAATGCTCTCGACACATTTGGTGCCCATCCCACTCACTTCCCCCGTGCATCCTTGAACCACAAACATCTTCCCGGTCTGGGCCCGCGGACGTCATTTCAAAGCAAAAACTGGAATGCTAACCATGGCCCGTGAAATTCGAAAACCAATAGACTTGTAGGTTTCCAGTCTGGGAATAAAGACTATGCCCTGTGACGGGTGTACTCGCCCACGTGCTATAAATCGGCCGAGAGTTTCCTTTGAAGTAGAGCCTCCTGACCTGAACATGTAATGCGTCATGACGCAAGTAACTCACCCTCCTTTAGCCGCACACTTCTCCTTGTCCACGTCCCTATTAACATTTACGAGAAGCATCGTACGGCTTGCTTCTTGCAGCATTTTCTTACCTTCCTTGAGAAATTCGCCATCGGACGCCATCGGGGTCTGCATCATGCCCATCATTGTCATGGGGGAACTCGGAGCCATTCATAAACACTCAGCGTTCCTTGTGTTTGTTCACACCACTCGTGCGCCATGATCTCTGGCTTTGTGGCAGCGGGGCTGATTGCCCTCGCTCTTGTCTATGTCTTGCTTACGCGCTCCATGTGTCCGTCGCTGTCCAGAATTCGTGGTCCCAAATCACCATCGTTCATCCTTGGTGGGTCTCCCCTTCATACCTACTCGCTACATTTTTGACGTCGTGCAGGAAACTTACTTGAGCTATTTCAACGTCCAGTCGGTAAAGCCGATTTCCAGTGGCAGAGCCTCTACGGGAACGTCGTCCGTTTCAAGACTGTCTTTGGAGTGTGTTCGATTGGTCATATGCGCCCTAGTGAATCTCTAAGTTATATACATCTTAGGAGGACCAACTTCTGGTTGCCGATCCAAAAGCACTCCAATGGATATTCAACACCTCAGCTTACCATTATCCGAAGCAGCCCAATCTCCGCGTCATCTCTCGGATGTTGAATGGAAAGGGGGTCCTATGGGCCGACGGTAATGCACCTGGATGATTGTTTGGATTTCTGATAACCGATTTGATAGGAGATGATCATAAGCGGCAAAGGAAGGTCCTCCTTCCGGGGTTTGGTGGGCCAGAGTCCAAAGCTTTCTTGAACGTATTCAAGGGTTGTGCGGAATCTGTAAGTCCATGTATATCAACTCACGCTTGTCTTTACCAGCCTTACATTCAATGTAGATGTGCACGAGATGGATGGAGATCATCGAGGGTAGTAGTGACCAGAAAGCTGTCTTTAATATCCCACCGTGGCTTTCCCGCGGAACACTGGATGCAATTGGCCAAGGTACTTCTCTCTTCCCACCTGTCAGGAGTGGACCTTCTAACTTCTCAGCAGCTGCGTTCGATGTCCAATTCGGCACCATCCAAAATGATGAACACCCCCTGGCGAAAAAGTATGATAATATGCTGTCAGTTCTTTCCGCGAACCTTTTCTGTGGTCTGTGATTTGACCTTGTGTTGTTCTCAGGAGCGACATTTTTGGACACCCCTCTGCGCTACAGATTTTCATACAGGCAGCTTCCAAGTATTTTCCGCAATGGATACTCGAATGGATGACTGATTATGGATCAAACTCTCGGCTCGAACGCGCGCGCGAAACGAAAAGGATGGCTACGGAGGTAGCGAAGAAGATGGTGCAGGAGAAAGCCGAGACTCTGTTAGAAGGAAAGGGGAACCGGGATGTCTTCAGCTTGCTCGGTATGCGATGTTTCCGCTTCTTACCGACGCTGCTGAACTGCTCGCAGTCAAGGCCAACATGGATGCAGAGGCGAAGAACAAATTGACAGAAGAGGAGTTGCTAGCTCAGATGCGGTACGGCGCATGGTCTGATCTTTGCTTTCGGTCGCTTGCCTAACAATCGTCAGCACGATTCTGCTTGCGGGACATGAGACCACGTCAAATTCCTTGAGCTGGATTCTCTTAGAGCTTGCGCAGCATCCTAACATGCAGTCCAGACTCCGCACGGAGATACGAGAGACGGAGGCTGCTATTCGGGCACGTGGTGACACGCAGTGCACAATGGCTGATTTCGATGCGATGCCTTACACTTTAGCGGTAATCAAGGTGCGTGGTGTTCCACTCTTCTGCGCACTGTTTTGATTCATTATGTGCCTCTTTGAATAGGAAGGATTGCGGTATCATCCAGTGGTTCCGCACGTCCAACGTATGGCTGGGAGAGATGACATTCTTCCGCTCTCTCGACCAATTACCACAGAATTCGGTGAAATGATCGATGAGATCGTCGTCCCTAAAGGGACGCGGATAGTGGCGTCGATCGCTGCGTACAATCGGTGAGCTTTTGCTCCATGTATCTACTGCATCGCTTATCAGTACCGATATCCCACAGTAATACAGAGCTGTGGGGCGATGATGCACACGAGTTCAACCCTGACCGATGGTTGGATGGTGTGGCGAGTGGCAAGAAACCGGTCTCCGTTGGCGTGTATTCAAATTTGTGAGTCGTGCCTGCGTATTCTTCGGGGTCGGCTCCAAAGTTTTTTTTTTCTTGAAAAAAAAAAAAAACGACAGGATGACATTCATAGGCGGCGTCCGCGCATGCTTAGGATGGCGCTTTGCGTACGTAGCTTTCGTTAAGATACACGAAAGATGCTAAACAGATCAATAATATATCTGGCCAAAAGCGTCATCGAGATCCAAGCGTTCCTCGTGGAAATTGTTGGCAAGTTTGAGTTGACGATGACGGATCGATCTCAAAGGGTTTGCCGCGCGCCGTCTTTTGTAATGATTCCTATGGTCGAGGATGAACTAGAACGTGGTTCTCAGCTGCCATTGGCCGTGTCGGTCGCCGCCCGCGAGGACGATGTTTGAGGGTGGATCAGGAAGGGTGTAGATCACGACTGCAGTTTTGTTGTTTGGACATGTGCGGAGTATGCAAAGCTTATTGAGAAGAAATGCCTCTCAAAGGTAGTTTAGGTGGCGTGTTTCTCGTATGCTACTTTAGTATTGATTACGTGAAGACCCCATAAGGATGTTATGTGTTGCATAGCCACCATGAAATAGACGCCACACCCCTTTTCATGAACGCCCATGATGCGTGCAGACGAGATCAGCTGCAAAGGGAGTCAGGGCAGGTCCACATTAACGACGGCAAATGTACTACTGTCGGACCCGCCACGGGAGATGACGCCCCATCCCCAGCTAGGAAACCTTGACGGGAAGATGAGGCAGCCCCCAAAGAGTGATGTCGTGGAAAGCCAGGCGAACTGTGCCAACCGAATCTCGACGTGCTATTCCTCGTGCATGGATGTTCTTGTTCTCCTATCTTTCTGTACTTTGCTGACTGGCGTAATGGTGACAGATTGCCATATACATACATCCTCATAGACCTCCTGAATCTTGCACGCACGTGCAAATCTCTTCTGCAGCTCTCGATGGATAAATATTCGGTGTCTGTACGGATGGCTGCTCGTCGGCAAGTTAAGAGCCTGCCTGCCTGGCTGTTTTGACTAAACTAGAATCTGCGAATCTCGTATTTTGCGCCCGTTGCCACGAGCGTTGTCCAGGCTGCAGAGTAAGACGGTAAGATTCCTGTGTCGTTCACAACAGGTAACTTCACGCTCAGAATTAGGCTTCGCCGTCTTTCCTCCTGTAGTGGGGTAATCCTCAGGAACAAAGTAACGGCTGAAGAATATAAAAATTTCTGTAGCACTGCTCCTCCAGGCACCAAACCACTACACCACCGCTGCAGAATGTCATGTACGGGCTGATAGCGACCAGGCAGCCTCGTTCATGGACGAGTATCTTCAGTCTTCAGACAAAAAGCAATATATTTGTGACAAGCGGAAGCAGCGCAGTGCTATCCTTCGGGTCTGTGTTTTCTCCCTTCTACTTACCTCGTTGATAGTGTTCAACAGCACGCAAAAGAATGTGACATTTGGCAGAATTAGAACGCAAGGAAGACAAGAAAGCGCGTCAAAGGGACCGACATCGAAGGTTTTGCGCCTTTTATTGATAGTATGATCTTTGTTGCGGCCGGCATAGGATATTTTACCGTCTCGAGCAGCTTGGGTACGCCCGAGATCGGATACTTTGGTCGTTCTCCAATTAGGGAATCACGAGACTCCGATTTCAGGGTCTCCAAGCCGCTCACAGACAAAGGTCAGTTCCTATTAATTGAGATTGTGGCGAATTTGCGGTCACGCCTGATGTGCTAGAGCGGGACAAGATACGGCCCGAGTGGGACAAGGTCATGAATGACCTCCGGTCGCGAATACTAGAGGCGCAGGTTTACGGGCCGCGTCGAAATGCATTGGTGTCTGCACATAATGCCCGACTGAAGTGTCTGTCTTGCGAAGGACGCACTCTTACTGTGAACTGGAGGTATGCTGTGCGTCGCTCTTTTCTACCCAGTACCCAGTAGTGAGTTATCGGGTGTTGAATGATTGATATTGTATGCTTCTTCCTGTCATCGGACCTCCGGACGCTAGCGCCTCTCCCTAAATCACCACGCTGGCAGGTTGTCAGCGACGAATATATCGATGTGATCTAGACCGTCGAGCAGTCCGCGCCGAGAGAGACCAAATTTCTGTGTGGTACCTAATATGCACACCCTGCGTAGGGGATGTGACAAGGGGCGAGGAAGGAGTTTTCTATGTGTATCTGTGCTGAAACAGAATGCATCTCCGCCAGCTAATTCACTTAGTACAGTAGGAAAGAACAAGCCGGAGCTGTGGCGCAGTGCGAAACTGAATAACGGGGGTGAGAAATCGCCTGAGCAGAATCGTTGACCTTGAGCGACCCCAATCAACATTTCCCTCCAGTTTTCATTCCTTCTCGGCGTCCCGCCACCGTCTATGGGTGAATCTCATTATGTGCTCAAATTGTGGAATAGAAGGAAAGAACCAGGGGGCGGAGGCTATCCTGTGCCTCACGCGGTGCCGGACTGCGGAGAGCTGATCCTTCCAACGTTCCTTAACGGCTGCCCTCGGAGACTTCCCGACATTCCATTGGGCGTACCATTGTCCTTGTCGTTCGTGTCGACACTTAATTTGTACGTCATATCATCTACTCTCGCCGGTCAAGACACGTCGCACTCCTGAGTGACAAGCACTTACCGGAGAGCTATTTTTGCTCAAGACTGTACCACGGGTACCCGGTTTTCCGATGCCGTTCGCAAATGTGTTTACTGCAACTTCGAGCTCTCATCTCCGGTTCACAGACACAGGACGGTGCAAAGAATTCTAGATAGGCTGAAAGAACGCCACTGAACGCCAAGTGACTAGGCAGCTTTATCTGTTTCACCTAATTAAATTGGTCAGGACCGCATATCAGTGGCACAGCCACAATAAAAGGAACGCGGCGTGCGGCATGGATGCCCCCTGTCCACCACCTTTTACAATGTTACAGCTAAGATCCACTTCAGACGGAATCATACCAGGTCGAGTCCACGAAAAGGACGGAATGTTGTCACAGAAGAACACCATCGGCGTTCTAGGCGATGCTACACCGCTCCCGAAGAAACGTCGACGGGATGCTACAGAGGCGCCGAAAAAACGGCGTCGAGGAGAGCAGGGATTACTATCCCAGTTAAATCTCGACGAGCTGTACATCGTGCGAAGGCTTCCACTTATTATGTCTCGACCCCTTGCTGATCCCGTGGCAATGATAGATTTTCGCATACGTTT